>JAVJIF010010725.1:0-116003 GCA_038442645.1 Agave tequilana
CGAGGCCTTGGATTCATAGAGGATAAAGCTACGTGTCAACAAGATGCTGAGGTTGACGTGATCCTCAATATGTATGTTTCTAATCAAGATTGATTATTTTCGAGTCTGATATCTAATATTTGAGTTTTAATTGACTTTAGTGTTGTTTACTTATGTTGGTGAGTTGTGTGTATCTACATGCTTTATCTCATTAACTTCAATATAAATTGTGAACTTTGTCTGCATAGCATTAGCCATATCAGTAGATTATTCTTACTTTGAAATTGATCAGTATATGCATGTATTCTGATAAACCCATCTGCCAGTGCAATTAGTTTTAATATTTTCTTTACCAATGATAATATCGTGTTGGTGAAGCGTGAGTTTAGTAATATTATCATTGATTTCCAAACACTCAAACACATTTCATATCAATTTGGTATCAAAGCACAGTTAGTATAGGATTTGCATCATTTTGACACTCGATAGAACTTGCTGCTTTCTTGCATTTAACGTAATTTGATTAAAAAAATAATAATTTAACATCTAGTTTAAGGTCATTCTTACCTTACTTTTAAGAGAGTCTAGTCCATTCTCCATCAATCCATTGGATTACCAACCAACAATATCACTTAATGACCTAATAGCTAAGATTGGTGTATTGATCCAGCCTCTCAACTAAAAACAGAAACTTTCAATGTAGCCATATACTACTGATCAAATAACTCTAGTATCTAGACCCTCCTACCTACCCAGCCTTATAGGTCTAGTACCCTTCCACCCCACTCAAGAATAATGTTAAGAGAAAGAACGTCAAAATAGATAATAGAAATAAAGGTCCCAAAAAGAAAATTTTCAAGATTGGCCATGATGCTCAGTGCAATAAGTGCCAAGAGTATAGACAAATAGCTGTCGACTGCACCATTCCTATTAAGATTGCCATTATTAACAGAGTTGTCACTGTATCTTCTGAGTGCGAAAGCGTTATTTCAATGAAAAACACTATTGTGATTAAGGAGTTTAGCGTTGTTTTTCCTGCTACCGCAGTTGCTATCCCTGCTATCACTGTCACACCTACCGCCCGTCCTTCCCCTTTTCGGGCTCTGTTGCTGGCTCCACCTTCTCATCCACCACTTGCGAATGCTCCTTTCTTTTCCCTACTGTTGTGGCCTGCTCTGGTCACCACCCCATCCTCCTCTATTGCTGACACTATCTCCTTCCTCTTTTATTTTATCGTTTCTCTTGTGTACCCACGTACGTGAACAGGTTGAAAATTGAAATTTCAAGTTGTTTACCATTGAATTCGATTATGATACATCTGTTACTAGGACAAGTAAAAGGCCCAATAAGATTATTGATGGTTTTAAGCCTAAACAACCAACAGACTTTATCCCCATAGCTGCTTACTATAAAATTTTGAGTCTCAATCTTCATTTGCATCATCTTTTGCATCACACGTGCATGAATTACACAAGAAAATTAGTGATAAGATTGCACGAAATAATACCAAGTACGAGCTACGAGCTGATGTTATGAACATATTAAAAACTTTAATGTTGGTGATTTTAAAACGTTGCATGCTAGTAATGCTGAACCATTTCAAATCTTGAATAAATTGAATGATAATGCTTATGTTATAGATTATTGTACCGGTTCTGCTTTCAATATTAAAGACCTAGTCGATTACAAGGTATTGATTTATCCTACTGATTGATGAGTCTTTTCCGAGCCAATTTTTGAGAGCCATTTCGTTCCTCGACTCCAAGATATTTTACTTAACACAGTAGATAAAATTGATAAAATCTTTGATGATGAAATTATATCCAGTAATGATGGTGGGGATCAAAATTATCTGATCCGATAAAAGGAAAGGCGACGATTGATGACATATGAATTGACTGAAGTGACTTGCATGCTTAGGAGCAGAGTATTTCCATCTTTTAGAGGTCGAGTTCTCTTCCACTTGGGAAGAATAATGCGGACATCCAACCACGATCTTGAAACGTTTATCATCGTTGAAGAAGACGAGTCGCTTCAATTTTGTTCGAGTAGTTTAAGAAGTATTTTTATATTTTTTTCTTTTTATTGTAATTTTTTATTTCTTTTAGTTTCCTTTTTATTTTATTACCACTTCGGGTGTAATCTGAAAACTAAGTTTTATAAAGCTTATAAAAAGGCTCAAGCACTAGAAAATTAGGAATGCTGGATTATTTTGATTAAAATAATTTGTGAGTGATTAATTATGTTTAGGATTATCTTCTTATTTGTTTTCTTACTAAAACCCTAATTCTAATATTTTATCTCTTTTCCCTCTTTTCTTCCATCAGTTGACTCTCTCTCTCTCTCTCGTTCACTCTCTTTCCCACAGATAGAAAACCCACACGCAATTTGACATCTCCTCTTCTTCTTCTCGTGTCTGAAGCCACTGTCGGCCTTCTCGCTCGCCATCATAAGCCGCCAATGCCCCTGCTCCCATCTCCTTCCTCTCACCAACAACACCCCCACTCATCCCCTCCTCATCTCATCCTCTTGGCCTCACCACCAACCACCAACAACAACCTCCACCCTCTTCTCGCGACGCCGCGGCTCCGTCACCCCACTCTTCTTCCTCCCTTTTCTCACTCTATCGCTGGCACCCATCACCACTTCCCTTCTCGACCTTCTCCTCTTCCCTCCTGCAGCCCCATCGCGTTCCCGCGCCTCCTCTCCTGAACTCTTCCTCATCTGCGCTCCTCCGCCTCTGCCCTCTCCATCACCTGCGCAACTCTTCTATCCTCTCCCAACTATTGTTGCTGCTGACTTGAATCATTCCGAGTTCATAACAGAACCCGACCAACTCTGACCCGCTAGCAACTATAACCAGGTCTGAATTAGATCAGATCCAATTACAACCAACTCGACTCGACCCGGTTTTGCTGACTTAGTGTAGAACCAACTAGTCAGCATTTGATCTGACTTGTAGCTACAGGGCGGATCCAGATCAACCCCGCTCCACTTCAAGACTCGCATACCCGTTAGCAGTAGAACAGACTCATTAAGCTTCGAGTTTCGTTTTCAGGTTATTTCTCGGCCATCCAATATCCGATTTGAGTCATTGTCGAGATGTTGGATTCATGGAAGATAGAGCTACGCGTCAGCAGGACACTGGGGTCGATATGATCCTCAATAGGTACATTTGTAATCCAGATTGATTATTTTTGAGTCTGATTCTAATATCTGAGTTTTAATTAACTTTATTGTCGTCACTTTTATGGTGAGCTTGTGTGTATCTGCATGCCTTTAATTCAATAACTTCAATATTGATTGTGAACTTTACCTGCATAGCATAAGTCACATTAGTAGATTATTCTTACTTTGAAATCGATCAGTCCATGCATGTATTCTGAAAAATCCATCTGCCAATACGATTAGTCTTAATTTTTTCTACCTAATGATCGTATCTTGTTGGTGAAGCATGAGTTTAGAAGTATTATCACTGACGACCAAACACTCAAACACATTTCACATCAGACCTTTTCCCTAATAACATAAATTATTAAAATATCCATCTTAATTTCCTCCATTCTTGTTCATTTGGATCTTACTCTAGTCCTTGTAGTCTCATTATGATATTGTCGCTTTTCTTAATTGACACACACTTAGGGTCTACAATAGATATGTTCAAATATCCCAATCATTTCCTCCCATTCAATCTGAATAGGAGGAACATGTAATTTGTGCTAATGCACTCATTCTAATACTATGTCTTAGGTTGTATTGTCACTGATTTAGTGCCACGGTTGATTATTTTTAATTTTTCAACATTCTAAACCCTAGAACATAGCAAAAAAAGTCTTACAGCCATTCTATCAAAATTTTCCCTTCAATTTCAGAGATATCCTAATCACATAAAACACGAACGGCACTTCTCCACTATAACCATCCCGCTTTAATTCTATGAATCACATCTTCCTCGAATAAACCATCTTCATGCATGATTGATCGTAAGTAATGAAAATGAACACTCTGAGGTATTTCTTGACCATCAATCTATACTATATATTTAATTGTTCTCATCATTTTGCTAAGTTGTATTCTATATTTTGTTTTCGTTATACTATAATTCTAAATTCTTTAGACTCCAAGGCATCTTTTCATCTTTCTAGCTAAAACTTATTCCTTCTCTAGTCTCACCAACTAATATTATATCTTCAGCAAATAAGCACCATGGCATTTCATGCTGAATATGTCTAGCAAGTTCATCCATCACTAAAGCAAAGAAATAAAAGATTTTTGGTGTGAGCTTATACTTGGTGTAAGCCTAAAGTGATAGGGAACAACTTAAACTCTCCTCTAATAGTTCTCGCGCTACTTGTTGCTCCATCATACGTATATCTAATACATCGATATACCTATTACATGTTTCTTTTCTAAAATTCAACACATTATCCTCCATAGGGATCCTATCATAAGCTTTCTCTAAATCAATGAAAACATATACAAATCTTTTTTCCTCTCAAAATAACCAAGTATTTGGTAAGCACTTCACTCAAAAAGGATTGAGTTGATACATGGTGAGACAACAATTATTTGGTGCAACATCTTTCACTAGAAGATCCCATCTTCCACACACTATTTATACACTTGAAGAGAACATACACAAGCCATGTTTGAAAGTGCCATCATCAAGTGATTTCACTGCTGTTAAAGCAATAATTTCTTGCAAAACTGAATAATTGGTAACCGGTTTTACATAAGAAGTTTTGACAAAGCACAAGTTGATAAGACGCGATTAAGAGAATCTAGATAAGCTAATCTATTTTGGCTTCTCTCAATTGCAAATGAAGAGTGTCTACTCGTTTGATCTCCCATTTTGTCCTTTTTTTCTCCCACGTTATCTCATGCAAATACTATGGTAACCAAACTTTTCCAACACCTTTCTTCTATATTTACCATAACATTCAACAACTCTGAAGTATGGCTACAAGGTCAGATCAATGTTTAAAATACAATAATGTGACAATAACATTTTTCTTCTATTATGTTAATGTAAGTTATAATGTAACACATAACGTATGTTCGTGATTTAATATTTATTATATATATATATAAGATTTTTTTATAAATAGAAAAATAATTTTAAAAAAACTAAAAAAATATCAAGACAATATGTAACACATTTAGCAAGTCTCACAATAATTTTTTACATCCACAAGTTATAATTCATAATTCCATCTACACAAACAACTATGATCCGCATATTTCATTATAATTCATAATTTTTAGTCATGCTATTTTATCTACATAAAAATTCATAATTCAATCTATAATAATCATAATTCAATCATAATTCATAATTTTTTAGTCTTACTATTCATTATAAGTCATAATTCAATGTACATTATGCTATTCAATTATACCCCTCGTGTCTTTCACTCTCCGATATTTTACCACCGATCTCTCTCGACTCTCTCTCTCTCTTCCCCATCACTCACTCTACTCTCTCTCCCCTCCAATCTCTCTATTCTCTGCCCTCTCTCTACCCCCGATGTCTCTCTGCTTTCTCTCGTGATCTCTCTCAGCTCTCTCTCGAGGGAGCTCCCCCCTCCGCTCTCTATTCTCTGCCCCCTCCCTCCCCCGATATCTCTCTCCTTTCTCTCTCGATCTCTCTCTGCTCTCTCCCGGGAGAGAGCAGAGAGAGAGTGATTAAGGAGATAGAGAGAGAGAGATCGGGGGGAGAGAGATCCGGAGGGAGACTGGACAAAGAGAGGGAAGAGAGAGATTTTATATATTTAGAGACGGAGAATCACCGTTTGGAGACGACGCCTGCGAGAACCACCACGATGGAGAACCACCAGAGGTAGGTCTTCTTCTTTTGTTGTCGATCAGAGAGAGGTGTGTCTTCTTCTTCTCGGCACAGACGAGGAGACGACGACGAGATTGTAGAGACAACGACAAGCGAGCAAATTTGGGGGGTTTTTTGCCTTAAACTGGGTGAATATGTGAGTGTCTATAAAAAGTCGACTTGCACCATAACGTGATTACGATGCGTTATGTAAACAACGTAACATAACGTAAGTTACGGGCAAAATAACTATAGTTATTAAACATTGCATTTTTTAGACCTGTTACATAACAATTGGTCAGCGTTACGTTATATAACGAGTTATATAACGTGTTTTTTAAAACACTGGTTCAGATTAATATATCTATCAACATATCCAATTTGACAGGTACTTCGCCTATTTACCATACAGAAGGAGTAATAAAGAAAAAGGAATTTAAAGAATAAGATTGACAACCTTAACATCAATATGCTAAGTAATACACAATGATTCTAAATATATAAAATACAACAGCAAAAATATGCTAACAAAATCGGCCCTCAAAAGAAAAAAAAATATATTTATCCACAAATAGGGAAGTAACCTCTGTATCAACACTCCACAGATGTAGAATAGCCCTTTAAAATAACCAATGTTTCTTTTGCGGCTTGTACTTAATTTTCATATCTGCAAGAGCTCACAAGGAATCCATATCAGCTAATGTGGGAATAAAACAAATGGTCTCACAAATTATAGACTAAGAAAATTCTAGAAGCCATTAAAAAAAATGTCTGAGAGAGCTGGTAAGCAGTAACTGACCTTGGAGTTCATAAAGTGAGTTATAGTGTACTTCAGACCAGAAACTCAGCCATAGCTCTACAGCAGAAAAAAAGAATGATGAATTGAGAGTGCATTCAACATTTGAAAAGCTATGGAAAAATTAAACTGAAGACATGAATGGTGTTGATTAAGAGTTAAGGTTGCTTGATATGCATTGCTGTCCACGACCAATAATCTTAAGCTTTTGCATAAAATGGTTATAGGTTCAGACCTCATCATTGTCGACCCCCATTTATTCTTTCTTCCCTGAGGCTCAGAGTCCAGTTCAGGGCTAGTTTTAAGCGCTAGGAGCTTTAAGACTGCTAGACATGTATTCTTGTCCTACAATCCATAAGCTTAAGCGGTTAACTGACAGGATTCAGATTGTTACTATAAAAGCCTAAGAAATGTAGTGAGACACGTTCCCAATAGAAGGGCAAATGTTGACTAGATTAGGACTGTATGTTTGTATTCGTTTACTGACTCTTGCAAGTACTAGAAGACTAAGCATGATAATTTATTTGCTTCAGTTCTCAACCAGGGTTCTTTGGTTTAGTAACATCACCCCTTTACATGATCCAACCTTTAATGTCGAGTCCATTGACTGTTCTGGGATTTTGTGTTTTGAAATATAACAACTTTCAGAGACTTGAAAATTTATGCATTTTACAAAATGTATAGTGGGCCTGTTTCTTGGGTGATGATTAGAGGTGACATATATGGTGACTTGTAATCTAATAAACTTCACTTCAGATATTCATGTAATATGTCTGTAACTTGTGTTGTTGTTACCTACCTCTTTGAGGTGCCTGGTTTCGAGGAACAATTTCTACAAAACAGGTATCTCTAAATGATGTAAGAAGACATATTTTTGCTCCAAACTGCAAACAAAATAATAGACAGCATTAGATGGATATATTTGTCCACACAAAAAGATGAGAAAGCTTACAACAATTACAAGAATATTGTGAAATCAAACTAATTTTGTTTTTTCACATAGCATAAAAGGAAAGCAACAAAGAGAATGAGGCGTGAAAAATTCGCCCTCTAGTCCCGATGCAATAGCCATTTACTTGTGTTGCCTCAAGATAGTCCTATCGGGTGTATACGACCTTCAAGGTTGCCAAGGGAAGGCAGCTAAATATTTTGACCCAGGTTTTATGTTTACTAAGGCTTCAAATTCAGATTGCAAAGCTCTTATGGGAATCAGATCATCCTATATGCGCACATATGGAAGACATTCATTTGTAAGCAAAGCATTCGGATGCGTTTGTCAGCAAAAATGCTAAGAGACTTGTGCATTTTTATAGAGTTTTGAGACCGTTTAATTGCCTTGCCTCTGAGGACAATATAGTTCTCCTTCAGCAACTACTTTACTAATTCGAGTTACATAAAACTATTAGCCCAAGTGGTTTTGATTTGAATCCGATTTTTGACACCGGTCTCAGTCCTGTTTCAGCAATTTTAGTGGTCTCAGCAGTTTCATATAGGATTTTGACCTTTTGATTCACATGCTTTAACATAAATAGAAATCACAATAATTCAGTTAAATGTAGAAGAACAACCTCTCCTACAAATATATCTTATCTACAATTATTTTAGGTATCAAGCAATTGCCTCAGCCCACCAATGTTGGTCAGCAATTTAATAAACTCAAAAGCATGAAGCCAGTGAGGCCTAATTCACTGGTAAAGGGTGGGAGTGGCTGTGGTCAGTCCAGGATCAAGTCCAGCTACAGCCTAAAAAGGAAGAAAAAAAGAGCATGAAGGTCTTCAACTCAGATCTCCAAATTTTACCCATACACCGAAAATTTATATAACCAACCCAAGAGTCTTGATTAAGAGGTGCATATTATATACTTCAATTTGCTGAAAGTATTTGAAAAGAAAATTGGAATATATTGCAAATGGAGCTCCATCTCCAACCAGTAAACTGAGTAATAAATGGAAACATGTTTAGATAATAATCCTTGACGTGCCCGGATCTTAAACATATCCAGGCCCAGATTTCTTTTAACCGGATCAACAGATGGATTTAGGGAGATCCAACCCTATCAACAGAGTTACATCACCCCCCCACCCCACCCCCCGGCGCCAGATCCCTCATTATCCTAAGATTCACTTCCCCATGGCATCAAGCCGCAACCTTCACATTGCCCGTTAACATTTCAAGTTTTCAAACCAATGCTTTAATTCTCTCTGTTCCTATTCAACCTCACAAAACCTTGTGATTGAATGGGCCAAATTAATAAGGACAAAAATGACTGATCATGCTTCCCTTAAGATCAAACTAACATATGGTAGTTTCTTGAGAAATCCTGAAAGTTCATGGTAGTTTTCAGGTAATTTAGCCTTAAACAAGTATCGTGTTCAATGTATCATATGAAACAAGGTCATTTAGTAAATAGGTAAGAGAGAACGCAAAAGGACATTCTACCTTACATTAAGTGACAAGTCTCCCCGATACAAAAAAAGGTTCATTTCTGAAAGGATAGAAATTGATGAGCACATAGAAAACTCAAGGAGCTATTGGAAATCTATTTGAGCAAAGAGAAGGAACATCTGAGTTGGAGCTAATCTGAGTTGGAGCTAATAAGGAGTATTTTTAGTTTTTATTTTTAGTTTTTTAGTTTTTCTTTTTATAATTTATTTTAGGGGTTCTTTTATGATTAGGAGAAAGATATGAGTAGTGCACGTGGCCTTTTTATCTTAAATATTTTTGTATGATGTACTTGAAATCAATGGAGTTATTATAATTTGAAACCCTAATTGTTTTTCTTGAAATCTGTGTGGGAAGTGTAAAATTGGAGAAGTAATTTTCTGGGTGTGAAGCCCTAATTTTAAATCTTCGTGTGTAATACATGAAGTGTTGAGCAATTCACCTACGTGTGAAGCCTAAAATCTTACATTTTCCCCAATTTTTTATAAACCCAAGTTTAGTTTCCTCTATCCTACCATAAATCTGATCTTCCTTTTCTGTCATGCGTCAAATTTGATATCAGAGCTAAATTTCCTGTTTTTCTCCCCAAAATCTCAAAATCATAGTTTTCTTTCCTCTTCTTCCTCTTCCAAAAATCTCGTAATTTTTCTTTGGTTGAAAAAAAACTAGATCTACTGCTCTTCAGTTCTGCAAAAAAAAATGTTGTTAAAAAATCCCCAAAATTCCTCCCGAATATCCCCAAAATTCCCACGAGCTACCATTCCTTCATCTTCTTCCTCTCCCTCCCCTACACACCCAATCCAAACCCTAACCCTATATCTTCAACTCCATCACGCACTCAACCTCATCACCTCATCGACTTCAACACCCCTCTCCTTCACCCAGACTTCCACGGCGCCACACCGAGTCGTTTCGAAGTCAGCGCATTAACCCCCAACTCCAACATCTACTTCATCGTCTATTGACAAATCCCTAACCCCGACAGCAACCCAAAATTTCTTCCCCAAAATCTCAGTCACACCTTGCCTGGACTCCCCTCTTCATCCCGACGCCAACATCACACGAACCCATGGTTCAAAGTCGCGCTCTCGGCCGCGACTCGGAGTGTACCGTTCCACATCGGTCTCGGTGTCGCGAAACGGACTCGGATGATACGCACAAAAACACGTCATAAAAAGCTCAAAAATTTATGAAAAGATCACGATAAAAATCTTAAAAAATGGTAGACATCAAAATTGATGTATAACATGTTCAGAACATATCACCTAGCACACTAAACATGAAGAGAATGCATGAATACCTGCGTTGCGGTATTAAAATATCAAAATAAATGCATAATACAGTAAATTTCACAAAATATATTCATAAATATCTGGATAATATAGTCATTTCCACATTGAATTGCGAGGAGGCACAAAATGAACGAGTGTAACTAAATGAATGAGTGTAACTAAATTAAATTTAAGTACATTAAATGAAATAAATTAAATTAACTAAAATCAAATTAAATTAGTTATATGAAACTAAATTAAATTAGTTAAATTAAATTAAACTAATTTACATAGAGATAGAAAAAGACCAAGAGACATCTACTGAGAGGAAGGGGGGAGAGAGAGGTTGAGGCGGTAGAGAGAGATCATGGACATAGGAAGAGAGACGAGAGAGGGAGAGGGAGAGAGATGAGATAGATCCAGAGGGAGGGAGGGACAGAAGGAGAGAGACGGGAGAGGGAGATCTAGAGAGAGGGACGAGAGAGAGACGAGAGAGGGAGAGGGAAAGGCAGGGAAGAGAGATCCGAGAGGGGGCAGAGGGAGAGACGAGAGAGAGAGGGAGGGATATGGGATGAGGGAGAAAGATGCACCTGGGAGCAGGAAGGAGGCGACGGGATATGGGGAAGACGTCGGAGCGCCGGAGATGGCGATGGGGCTTTGGCGGAGATGTTGGTGAAGCAATTTTTTTGCTTGCTTTTTGCTGCTCGATCTCTCTTCATATGCTGGATTTTAAAGGCGAGCCCATTAATGAAAAATCACGAGGCAATAAACTGCTCATTCAATGGGGAGATCAGAGGCCAACTGGTGATTCACGGGTGACTCGGTCAAAATTCCGAGTTAACTCTGCCATATTGGCCAAGTCAACTGGATTCAGGGTAGACTCAGCCGATATGACCGAGTCAACTCGAATTTTTGGCCGAGTCTCGTGAATTTGGCCAAAACTACACTCTTGGAACGATCTGGGCTCGGTGGAGGCCGTTCTAGTTCCGACTCGACCGAGTCAGAATCGGAACGGGCGAGACTTTGAACCCTGCACAAACCTGACAACTTGTCGATTTGGTACCCTCTTCTTTGTCTGCAATCAATCCAACCCCGATCGACTCACAGATCACATTGTCTCCATCCGAGTTCGCCACCAACCCAACAATGACACAACGGTTGCTCGTCGGCCTCGCAGACCTGTTTATACCTTGCATCGTCTTCCTCTCCTTTACCAGTCCTCTCCAATGTATCCCATCACTATCACTATTGTTATCAAACACCACCGAACTCTGTGATCTCACCGCTGTCAGCAAACCAGACCTCAGATCCGATTAGGATCGATTTTGATAACCTAACTCAGATTCGACCCGACTCGACAAAATCCAACCCGAATCCAACTCAACCACAGACCTGATAAGCTACGGACCAGGTTTCCAAGTTCTGTAGGTCCCGTTAAGCTATAGGCCTGACCTGACCCGCTTGCAGCCACCCAGGCCTGTTAGCATCAAAGTTGGTTTTTTGGTCATTTCTTAGCCATTTTGAAGCCGATTCGAGCCGTTCTTGAGGCGTTGGACTAGTGGGAAACAACCCTCCAACATAATGAATATGAAGCTACTAAATCAAACTATTATGGAGAACAGAGACTCTCAGAAAGACATAAATAAGTTTAGAGAACAACTGCTAAATCAAATTTTTATAGAGATTAAAGCCATACAGGAAGAGGCATGCCAGATTAATGAATATTGGGACAAGAAGTTAGGTCTGAAGCCAGTTATGCTCGAGCACAAGTCAAAACCAATTATGCCTGAGCGTCAATCTAGAGACTAAGTCCAAGCATGAACTTGAAACATCATTCGATTCAACACCATTGTTTGAGTCTGAGCTCGAACAAGAAGTAGCGCTTGATCTAGTGCTGCCATTGACCGAGTCTGAGCTCGAATCTTATGCAGTGTTTGATCTAGTGTCATTGACAGAGCCCGAACTCGAGCCAGAAGCAGAGCTGGATCCAATGCCACTACCGTCAAAATTGGTCACTTCTTTGTCTAATAAATCATCATCGATTCAGCCTGTCAAGCCAGAAACAGAGCTTGATTCAATGCCACTGCAGTTAAAGTTGGTCACTTCTTTATCCAACAAGTTATCATCGATTCAGTCTTTCATTTTAAAATCGTTAGATGATTATGATCCCTTTCAAGTCTTTTTGATTAGATGTCTTCTAAGAAATGGGATTTACTACAGTTCATTGCCATCGAAGCCACACATCCAATCCAACTTTTATGTTTGAGATTTTTCCTCATATCGCATTTTTGTACTCGGAGAGAATTGATGAGGACATAAAAGACCCAATCAGCTATTGGAAGACTTATTCAAGCAAGGAGAAGAAAAATCTTGAATTTAATTAGGAATAGGAGTAATATTTTCATTTAATAGTTTGTCTTTTTATTATTTCTTTTAGGAGTTAATTTATGATTAGGAGATTTTTTTAGGAGTTCTTTTATAATTAGAAGAAAGGCACGAGTAGTGCACGTGACCTTCATCTATAAATATTCTAGTATGATATATTTTGAAATCAATGAAGAAGTTATTAAAATTTGAACCCTAATTTGCTATCTTGGAATATTTGTGTGGGAAGTATAAAGTGGGAGAATCAATTCTTCTTGATGTGAAGCCTAATTCTAAATATTCGTGTGCGATGTATGAAGTGGTGAGCGAAGTGGGTGAGCAATTCACCTAGGTGTGAAGCCTAGATCTTGCATTTTTTCCAATTTTTATAACCTAGGTTAGTTTTCCCTAACCATTTTGCGTCAAATTTGGTATCAAAGCTAAATTTTTTGTTCTCTCTAAAATCTTAAAACCATAGATTTCTTTCCTCTTATTCCTCTTCCAAAAATCTTGTAGTTTTTCTTTGATTGAAAAAAATCTAGATCTATTGTTCTTTGTTCTGCAAAAAAAAAAATTATTATTCAAAAAAAAAAAAATCTCCGAAATTCCTCCCAAATATCCCCAAAATTACGAGCTACCGTTCCTTCATCATCTTCCTCCCTCTCCCGTATACACCCATTCCTGCATTAGAGATTACAATAATAATATGAAGTTAATGCCATCCCCTAGCGGTACTAAACTAACCACATCTTGAAACAGTGTGCGACTGCATGTAACATAGACAAGCCTTTAAAATGTATGAGCAAGAAATGGCATGGATTCAAAACCTATAGAATCTTTTGCACAACCTAAAAATGAAATCTTTGAACAAAAATCAAAAAAAATTGAAACAAAAAAGGCACTTTATATAATCACAGATAATGCAGCATAGGCTAAACTAGATAGAGAATGAAAAGGCAAGCTAACAACATTAATTAAATTTTCTTAATACCAACCTTATCAGCTGCTGCTTGTAATGTAACATGATCACCCCATTCACCTGATCTGTAGAATGTAATTTATCAAGACCATTATGAGCCAGTAAAGGAAGATCTTTCTCACGAAAAAAACTACAACTAACATAAAACTAAATTTTCAGCAAAGTAAGATATCCTACTACTTCCGCATTTTCTTGCAGTACTGCTTGTACCTCATGGGAACATAGCCTTCATATAAAGACCGGAACTCTTTAAGCTGGACAAGGTTAAAAAATGATGTAAGTACATGAATTGATGCTTTTGCAGAAATCTCAAGTAAATCCTAATCAATTCCACCAACCTTCACCCATCCTCACACATGAAAAATAAAGAGAAAAAGATAAAGAGAAAAAAAAAACCTGCAGCTGAACATCAAGAGAGAGATTGACTGTATGACGTAAGACGAAATGCATTAACTTTTTTCATGATTCTTTCCCGTCCACCACCCAACCCCCCCCCCCCCCCCCCCACCCCCAAAAAAAAAAAAACAGTAAATAAAAAAAACTGGCCAGGAATCAGCTGGCATGCGAAAGGAAGGAAAGAAGGGAAGGAAATGGTCAAGAAAAAGGGATCGATTGCATCAGTAAATACAAAGAAAAAGGTATCTCAGCATGGATCATCATAATAATAAAAAAAAAGGAAATGAGTGTAGAAAATAAGGAAGCACCAGGCTGTTGGCCCAATCCTTGTCTAACTTACCCGCTGTTATTGGATTCAAAAGCAAAGGGTGATATAAACACTATTTTCGTAAAGAGATAGCAATAAAGCTCAATTTGGAACCAATAGCAAATAGAGCATATCTAGCCATTTTCCATGAGGAAACAAACTTAGACCTGATAAAACTATTACGAACAGTGTTTTAAATGTCAGATATCAAGGAAATGTCGGATGTCGTAATCAGATGACGGATATCGGATTTCGGAGATATTTCGGGGCCATTTAGTAATTTCGGACGTCATGACGGATAATAAATATATATCCTAGATGTCTTAAATAATGTAATTAAAATTTTTTTATCAAGGTAATACATACACAACTTATACAAAACTACATAAAAATGTTTATGATATGTATAATTAACTTAAACATTTTGCATATATTCACTAATCCATTGTTAAAATTTCTCAATTGCTCCAACTTTCAAGACCAATCAACATATTGAGTTTTTCTCAAAATGTCGGCCAACATTTCGGAAAAATGTCGGCCGACATATCGGATTTTCCTGAAATGTCGGCCGACATTTTCTAAAACGCCGTTTCAAATGCGGGTGAGGATGTCGTGACGGTGAGGGCTTGAAAACGAAATGTTGGCCGACATTTCGGAAATATCGGCCGACATTTAAAACACTGACTACGAATAAAAACGGTTATAGCATATATGCTTGCAACAACCTCACTGGAAAGCAGACAAAATGAATGAAAGTGCGCAGAATTTTCATAGTTACCTGCTTTACAACTTCTTTCCGAACATGTTTGTGGTGCTCTGGTGATCTGTACAGTTGGTCTGAGATTGCACGGAACTGCCACATGGATGAGCAAAGTTAATACTATGGATCAAAAGCTTCAATTTCATGGTTTTCAAAAAAAAGCATCTTATATGATTACTACGCGATTAGGAAACCAGTATACAGACCTGACAATTGCCATCACCAGAAACCTTTGCTTCAAATAAGCCATAAGCATTTAACTGACAAAATGTAATACACATGGAGTTAAATGATAATAATGAGATCACTAAATAGAAAGCATGTGAAAGAATTTATTTATACATACTATTAAAATCCAGCAATAGAATCATAAGGCATGATGAATGGATTTTCTTAGTGTTAATGCCAAAACAATATGGGTTGAAACTCCATTATTTGGAAAGGTAACATGTGCAATAAGTCTGTGCATCTCACAGTGATAACTTCAAAACAATATGGGACGAAACTGCCATTATTTGGAAAAGGTAACATGTGCAGTGTGTGTGTGTGTGTGTGTGTGTGTGTGTGTGTGTGTGTGTGAGAGAGAGAGAGAGAGAGAGAGAGAGAGAGATAAAAGGTAACAGGTGCAACAAGTGTATGTCTGTGTGCCTATATATGGAGGCCTTCCATTAAATTGTTTGCAAACTTGATCTCTAATTCTTAGATTTTAAGGGGTGCATCAACATGAAACAAAGTGGATCGTCTAGGGGATAGTCCATCGTAAAGTTCTTATTACATTTCTTAGGCTGGTATACATTTGAAAATTTCCCTGTGTGTGGTATGTGTGTGAGTTTGGGTTTGTTATTTGTGTGTTGTGTGTGTGTGTGGTGTGTGTGTGGGTGGCGCGCATATCGTTCTAATGATTGACATATTGCAAATAATACAAAGTGATAAAATTCACAAAAGGACAACCAAATAGGAAACAAGCAAACAGAAGTATGGTACAAAGTAAAGTTGTCCACAAATGGATCAATCTAAAACTTCTAACTGCAGCATGAGTGAATTTAAAAAAAAAAAAAAACCAACATGTCAGCCATAAAAATATAACAAGATGCATGTAGGGGAGGTAATGGGTAACTATGACGTAATGAAACCCACAAACAGGTAGCAATGACAAAACTGAGGTGATGAAAATGCAGATGGAACAACAACGAGAAGAAATAAGTTTAGGAAATAAGTTCATAAAATGAAATTACTGCAAGAAAACATTTTGTTGCCTCACTAGATAGTAGATAACTGGCAAAAGAACAGGTACCTTTGGAAAAAAACGCTGGTGATCTAGACTGGCATCACTCAATGTTGGAATAAATGTGTTGATCCGAGGAACATGCTGCAATATTTGGAAATAATGTGAAGAAGTTACTAAAATGGCGTAAGTTTTCTAGAAGCATGGAAGTAATGGACAATGTAAACAATGTAGCAATATGTGCCTGTTGAATGGATATGACAATCCCGCAAGTGAGAATATATTTCATGCCTTTCTGTGTATTTTTATGTATTTCGCTTGGAATATGTATGTACATACTTAAGTGTGTGTCTGCGCGCGGCGTTGTATATGAAATAAATATATATAACCGATAACTCTTAAAACTGCTCTTGAATAATTCTTTGATATTGCTAAGCTCAAGTAATTCCATGATTTTGGTATGAGATGTTAAATCTATTCAAATAATAGAATGAAATGCCTCAGCAGCTCAACTCATCACTATATCAGCTTAAGATTATTACAGAGAAATAACTCTTCCTTTATTGGCAGACCTGAAACGCGTTCCGAGTGAATTGTAGAGTAGTTGCATCAGCAAAATCAAGAGATTTTCACAAATAGTTGGGCCAGCAATAAGAGGCCTACCATCTGAGTATGAAGAAGATTTTATAAATAATAATAGTTTTAATGGAGAGTAGGTACTCTTTGTTGCACGGCTTTTCTCCAATAGGTAGATGATTACAATTGAAAAGTTAGATGTACCAAATGTATCATGGATCCCTCCCAGTATTCTGATGGATCCAACCTAAAGAACCCCCCCCCCCCCCCAAAAACACTCTTTTTGTAGAGGAAGGGTACTCCTAACTTATCCCTAGCCTGGGTCTTGTTAGTCACTATCTTCAGATCCTCACAAGTAACCTGAGAGAATTCTAAAACCAATCAAACCAGCAGTTCAATGTAATTTGCGTAATCAAATTTTACACCCCCTACATAAGGGGTTTTCCCTAATCAAGCTAAATTGGTCAATTGATAGATAAGCAAATAAATGGTTTCATCTCTGTCTAGCTACAGCATCTGCATACCTAATTTGTCACCCACCAGCAAAATGTTTGAGAAGCACATGGGCATTAAGAACGCACCAAAGTAACTTTCCCGCATATTACCAGAAATATTGGAGTTCAATCTGAGATATTAACATTATATTGAAGTGCCTGGATCTTTCTTCAATCCTGAAAGGCCAATAGCATAGATGCCATGATTGAGGGCTCCAACGCAGACCACTAAGTGCATGTGTAATATATACACAAATGTGAAAGTGAGAATCAACTGGTTTGAGAACAAGAGGGATTATAACCTTTATATGAAACCAAGGCATGAATCATGTTATAGGCATCTCGTCAAGGGTGGTGATCAATCAAAGTGATGCCTGAGTCAGATGAAGAGTTTTAGGCACCATGAGTTATTATCCTTTGTGACTTTTCCAAACGAGCATTATCACTTATTCACTAATCAAGCCCTCTTTTTACACCTGTCTCTACCGTAGAGAACCCTTAGACAACAACCATTAGATGAGAAAAGGAGAGTCTCCTTCAGCTTCTTGCTTCTGAGAGCTTTACCATCTCTTCTGGTCAGGATCAGTGGCTATGCCCGCAGGGTAATTTTCTCTATCAGTTCAGCTTATAAATGGCTCAGAAATGGGGGAAGTCTGCTAAAGTTCAGGAGGTCAATGTACCCCCATGTGGTTGGTAGTGCATGGACACAGTCTTAACAAGGGAATCTGACAAGCACGGTCACCCTACTACCGGTGAATTTAGCTAGTATCAGGTACTCCCTTGAATCTATTGACCCACCTCTTCCTCAATCGTGTGTGAGAGCCTGACGATAGGGGAAGTGATTTTGAAAACATTTAGGATTATGGTGCAGGAAAACTAGGAACAGATAGTGATTTCCCTTGAGACAAAGATGAACCTAATGAATAATGAATGTTTGCGATAAGGTAAATAAAATCCTCACTCTAATATTTCTCAGCCAGCCCAAAAGAGAATGTTTTGCTAATCTAATAAACCATTCAGACTAAACAGCAGCAAGCTTCACTGAGATTTATCAAAATTCTAAAACTTCAAAGGATGCATTCAAATGCTCCATGCAAATATCAATAAGAAATAGATAGGAACTGATCAATTGATTCAATCCTAAGCACATGGGGTGACAAATGATAAATGCAAAGTCAAGACAAAATAAAGAACACACTGATCTAAGCATATGCGTTGGTATGAACCATATACCAAATCCAACAACGCTAAAGCACACAGAAAACTAGTCAAAAATGAAAATTCCTCATTAGAAAACTTAAAAAGAATTCAATATAAATATGCATCACCAAAGGTTATTTAATCCTCATTTACAACAATAGCTGCAAAAGAACTAGCTTGCAACATTCAAAAAAAGAAAATGATATAAATGAAAAACTAAATCTCACAGGAATAGAAGACAGGCTTGTAAGACGTCTTGCAACTGCACCATCTAAATTAGAATACTCTTCAGAGAGAACAACAGCAATCATCCTGTCATCATTGGTATCATTATCTTGGCTGCTTAGAGAAGTTGAACTAGAACAGCCAGCTTCGTTATGAATTACATTTGTCATGGTGCTGCAGGATGATTAAAGCACAGTTCTTTCTTTGACAACCAAGTGGTGAATGTGCCCTGTAGATAAGCTGTAATATCAGAGTCACTTTTCATCGCTCAAGGATCAGCTAAACAACTATAGACTAGAGGCTTATTACAGAAAGTTACTGGAATCCCACAAAGAAAGCATTCATAATATAATTCAGAGTAATCGAAGACAAAAGCCACAGAAGCATAAGCTTATATAATTGAACACAGTCGTTAGTCATAGGACTTGCACCTACATGCTCAAACTCAAGAAATCTCTTCTTTACTACTAATGACTACAGATGGCGGGTAAGGG
Organism: Agave tequilana; assembly: GCA_038442645.1. Taxonomy (NCBI): domain Eukaryota; kingdom Viridiplantae; phylum Streptophyta; class Magnoliopsida; order Asparagales; family Asparagaceae; genus Agave; species Agave tequilana. The sequence continues at coordinate 19,333 of JAVJIF010010725.1, forward strand.
CGGGTGTGGATTATCATGTGTGTTGTAAGCATGTCATCCCTTTAAAAGAAGAAGTAGAGCCTACTCCTCTTAATTACAAAGATCAGGAAAAAGAATAAAATAAAAGTATCCAAACTTTTACTTAGAAGGGTTATATGATGTTTCCCTCAACCAGTCTCTCTATTTTACACTTTCCAAGATTTAAAGCTATTCAAATAGTAAAAATATTAATTGAAATTCCAAGAGTTAGAGAATTTTTTTCCTCACAATTTAATTTGGAAGGACAAATTACAGGCACACACACAAGAATTGCACGTGGCAAACAACTAGTTGCAGCCAAATACAATTCTGTTCCCAAAAAGACTAAGACTTGTAATGTGTCTGCTCTTATAATTCTCATAGTAACGCACAGTAAGGATTATTATGCTGTCCAACCTTCATGCTCAAACTTAAACTTAAGAAATGCACAGTAATGCCAAATAATTATTCTTTTCCTATTGCTTTTCCATTTTTTCCTTAAAAAGGTTCAAGGCAAACAATTGAGATAGTTACAATATTGAATGGAGGGTAATAAAACATGATAGCTTTGTAGACAACTAATCGATTACAAAAACATCTAATGATGAATTAAAACATAACCAACAAATATGTATTTTTGAGTTTGGTGCCATATCTAGACTTCATCCTTTTTTGGTGGTTTTACATGAATTCTTCCTAATTCCTTATTCATCCCTAAAATCTTCATATTTCCACATTCACACCTCAAATCACATCACAAATCATATAAGTTCGCAAGAAGAAGAAAAACCTCTTCTTAGAGTCTCTGGAAATATTCTAGGAATATTTCCTGAATATAACGGGAATATTCCATATCACATCTGCAAATTAGGGAATATTTTCATAATTAATGGAGTGGCAAATAGAAAGTGGTTTTCGTCCCAACCAGTATAATTTGACGTGAACATAGAAATATTAAGATTTTAGAAATGAGTAAGAAATTAGAGAAAATTTCAGGCGTGAATATGAAAATTCATCTAATTCAATCTTAATTTAAATGTAATCAAACAAATCAACAAAAGATCAATAAAAAATTAAAGGCTATTATACACTATGTCGAACCAAAAATTGACTTTTATTAACTTTACGACACCCTAACCAAAAAAAAAACCTAATTTTTCTTCTCAATGACGTCCTATCACTAGATATATGGATCTAATCCGACCAAAACGACTCAAATATCCATCAAATTGTGGATTCCAATCAAGAACCAGGCATCAGACTACAGTGACCGATTTAGATTAGAGAATGCAGAAATCAAGAGAAGTACCAGCGACGAAGGAGATCAAAGGCGATCGGTTCGATTCAAGAATCAATGGGCGACGAACAGGAGGACCAAATCGTGAAGGCAGCAACAACAACAACTCGATCGGTCCGCAGAGAGAGAGAGAGAGAGAGGAAATTGGTTTATTAGGGAAGAAAATGTCAGAAAATAGGAAGTAGAATTTGAAGCAATCGTGTCTCTAAACCTCCCTTCAAAGCGCGTGCCTTTCGACGAATAGAGGAACGAAAAACCGTATAAAATAAAAAAATAAAACTTGGCGAGGTTTGGTTTTGGTTACTTCTCAACGCCAACCATAGGTAGAGAGCAATAGAACGCGCGCCCGAGGCAACGCGGTGTGTGTGCGTGTGTGGGATGGGTGGGTGCGAAATGGCAATCTATCATGCGATTTCTCGTACAGTACGGTGAGATATTACGGAGATGTGATTAATGTCAGAGGCGAACTCATATATTACTAGCATAAAAATATATTTGAGCTCAAATTCTAGCTGTAAATTATTAGTATATTATTATTGTAATAACTGACTTTAAGTAATATTTTTTTACATTCTAATTATCAAGATGTTCGGTTGAAAGATTAATTTCAATTGTTATCCTCAAAATAATAATAATAATAATAATAATAATAATAATAAAATTACTAGAAGTGGTTCACTTCCTCTAACTAAAATAATGTAAATTAGCGGGTATAGTATATGAGTATATATAATTAATGAGTATTGTGTACCTAATACATGTAAAATTAGTGTATGTATTAAATGTCACATGGGGATTTCTAATACCATGTTAACTTAATTAAGACCTAGTGTTATGATAATAGTTTAATCCATGGAGATAATAGTAGGAAGGGTAGGTGTGCATGTAAGGTGAGATCTAGGGCTTGAATCTTCTTGATTGAACTATGGACATGTTGAAATTACAACTAGAGGAATGGGTGAATAGGTGTAATGCTAATCAATATATAAATAATGCACAAATTAAAAAGAGATGGTGCACCGATCACTCAAAGTAAGATTACAAGTCGTATACCCCGTGAAGGGCTCTGAACTTCTTCCTCGTGATTCGTCTAAATAAGAGTTTGAAGTGCGCAATGCAATCTAGTTGTAAGAGTATAAATCAACAATATGAAAATGAATGAATAGAAAGTAAAAGATAAAAGTAAACCAAACGCAAACACAGAGATTTGTTTCGAGGTTCGAGCACCCAGCTCTACGTCCCCGCCTTCACCCAGAAGGATTTCCAATCCACTATAATTTCCACAAAGGATTACAATCACTACGGAGTACCCAACTCCTCAATCACACTCCTCTAGTCCAGAGGTAGTGTAGCCACAAGTACAATAATCACTTGGTGATCAAAAGACCATAAACTTTCTTTTACAACTTCTTATAGAGTGAATTATGATTTTTGGCTCAAGAAGTAAAGTGAGAGAAAATTTTCAGTAGTAAAGACTTAGAAGACTTGAAAACCAACTGAAAAATTTTGCAATTGAAAGAGCTTTGAAAATGAAAAGCAATGAAACACTTCTTCTCTTAAAAACACTTGAAACTTGGGAATTTTTCTTGTCAAAAACCAAAGACCAATGACCTCTATTTATAGGGAATGAATAAATATCATTCATAAGTGATACTAGGTCATTAGGGGTAAGTTTAGCCACTAAGAAACAAGAAATAGCTGTTGGAATCACTAGAAAACAAAATAGATCCAAAATATAGCCGTTGGGCAATCTGGACAGCTGCCGGTCGACTGGTCGGTCGACCAGAAAGCCACTTGGCAAAGATCCGTTGGCTCCGGTCGACCGCCGGCTATATTTAGAACAAAATATTGAACTGTCGGTCGACCGGCCCGGTCAACCGGCAAAACCCGAGAGTTAAGGTGATGCAGTCAGTCGACCGGTCAGTCGACCGCCCGGGTCGACCCGCAGATGTGCCACAGACATCTACGCCCACGGCCATAAGGCCCAGTCGACCGATCTGGCCTGAAACAGAACCGGTCCACCGGTCCGGTCGACCGTAATGACCTGAAATAGGATAAAAAGGGATTTTTGATCTTTGAAATATTTTTGAAATATTTTTAAATGGTTTGAGGTTTATGTAGCATGTTACAGGAGATGAAATATATGTTTTAAACTTGATATAAAAATTTGAAACATTCTAAAATATGTATATTGATCAAATATGCACAAAAACCAACATAACCAAAAAACTTGTATTTTGAAAAGTGTATTTTTGTGTGTGTGACTTCTTGAGCACTACTATCATATCCTTACTCTTTAACATACTAAATTCTTACAATGGTTCTAGGTGACTACAAAATCTTTAATACGGGCTTTTCCATTTGCAATGTTGAGTAACTTGAATTCTTGATCCCGTTTATGAGTCATCTTGAGTCAACACCACCTTCCTTTAGAGAAAAAAACACCTTGAATCCTAAGAACCCTGAAATAATTTTAAACACTTAAACTTGATTAGTACAAATAATTATATATGTTTTGTGATCATCAAAACTCTAAAACCGGTGATTGTAACCTTGGGCCAACACATGTGACAACTAGAAGAGAGTCCTTATATTGTAATTTATTCTAAAGACGGAACTTTTTACCCATTTTGCCCTCCCCATCTTCTTACATTCAGATCTAAAAAGTTCCTTCTTCTTTGTATTTCCAAAACCCTAGAATTCTCAAGCCTCCTCCAATAATTTTCTGAAGAAATCTCTCTCCTACTCTCTCTCTCTCTCTCTCTCTCTCTCTCTCTCTCCCCCCCCCCTCTCCCTCTCCCCTTCTCCTCTTCCGCGGTTGAGTCAAGGGAGCGGCGCCACCACGCGCAGCACCAGCAGCGCCGCACGCGGCCTTGGGAGGGGGGCGCGCACGAGAGCTGGGTCGGAGGGTGGTGGAGGGGAGTGGGTTCAAGTTTAGTTTTGGGGAGTGGTGTTAACCCTAGATCTGACTTGAGGCTCCAAAACTACTATTTTCAGGCAATTATCAAATGTCTTCTCTTATTGTAGATGAAATAGATGATCTAAATCTTTCATGTTTCAATTATTAGGGCTATTGTGTGGGAGTGCGGTCAACGGAGATTTAGCGAAGAGATCGGTCAAGATAAGTGGGTAGACTAGTACACCCACAAATTATGTTGTTGACATTGATTAATTCCAAGTAAATAATGTATGAAATTTATGAGGGATTGAGAAAATTTTGGGAACAACTTTCATGTAATATAGAAGTAATCTAGAAATCACGAAGCTAGTGTCATATTCTTTTCCTCTTTTCTTCCTAAGTGGATGAGTTAAAATATTAACCAATGGTAGAAGTTAGTAGTAACTAGCTAAATAATCATGGTGGTGTACATGGAACTCATAATTAGGAGTGATTAAATCCTATTACTTTCCGATATTGCGAAACCTTAGGGAGGGCATAATCATATGTTGTTAATACACTAACTCAACGTATACGAAGTCGAGTGAAATTTACCTATAAATTATAGGTAAGAAGAAAGTAAAATGGAACCCCCCTTATATAAGTAATTTATGATCAATTCTGGATGTGATAACGATCCTACGAAATGTGGATCTTTGCAAATCATAAGGGTTATATATGTTCACATATGTTTGTAATTGATAAGAATTGTTTCGTTTAATTACATACGGCATAAATATCATGTGCCTAATAGTATGATAATTGTGTAACTTGCACTTGGCTTGTTTGCTCGGAGGAAGGGACCGGCGGGAGCAAGTAGGAGGGGGAAGACGGTCGTTATATTTCATTTGTATTGATATATAAATATATATGTAACTATAAGGAGGAAGAGGCCGGGCGGAAGCCGGTAGGAGGGGAAGACGGTGGTTATGTTTCATTTGTATTGATATATAAATATATATGTAATTATGAGGAGGAAGGGGCCAGGCGACTAGGGGTGAGCATCGGTCGGTTCGGTTCGGTTTTTGCTAATTTTTGCAAAACCGAAACGAACCAATTAGACTTAGCAACCGAACCGAACCGACTCAGTTTCGGTTCGATTTTTTCGGTTAGGCCAATATTTTTCCATCATTTCTTACATTTTTTAATTACCATTATATTATCATCCTTTAATATTCTAATCTCAAATATTCAATACCCATATTAAAAATAAGAAAAAGACCCTAACCTTAATGTGAATCATATTCTAAAACTTTTACGCTATATTTGGGCTCTTATATCAAAACTCACATAATTATTACTAACTTTTAATGGCAAGAATGAAAAAAGAACTATATTAATATAAATATTATTCTTAATTGTGATGGTGTACTTAACATAACTTTCACATATTCAACATAAAAAAGATGGTATTGCTAGAAGTAATGAGATAAGTTTTTACCAGTTTTTGTTATGAACTATATGATTCACTAAATTGAATTTGGGGGGTGATATATAGGGTAAGAGATTCGGTTCGGTTCGGTCGAGTTTGGTTTTTGAAACACAAACCGAAACCGAACCGAACTAGAGCGGTTCGGTTCGGTTAGGGTTCGGGTTTCGATTTTTGGTCGGTTCTTTCGGTTATAACCAAACTCTGCTCACCCCTACAGGCGACAGCCGGTAGGAGGGGGAAGACGGTGGTCATGTTTCATATATATATATATATATATATATATATATATATATATATATATATATATATATATATATATATATATATATATATATATATATATATAGTCTTCGTGTGAGAAATTTTCTCACACGAAGACCGTGAGAAAACTATATAAGAGCTATTATGTGGATGATCCGAACCGTTCATCTTGATCTATATACTTTATTTAGACTATCAATTAAAAATCACGCGAGTCCGAACCTTTTTACCCATACAACAAGTGGTTACAAAACATATGTTATATCACCATAGAATAAAGATGTCACTTGATGCATCAGTAAAAAAAGTTAGAATCGCGTGATTTTTTATTGGTAGTCTAATTAGAGTATGTAAATTAAGATGAACGGTTCGGATCATCCATAAAATCTCTCTTATATGGTTTTCTCATGAAGCTTATTATGAGAAAGTTTCTCATTTGAAAATTTTCCTATATATATATATATATATATATATTATATATATATATATATATATAATATATATATATATATATATATATATATATATATATATATATATATATATATAAGGAGGAAAGGGCCGGGTGGGAGCCAGTATGAGGGGGAAGACGGAGAATTTAAACTTCATGTCCATGAATTATGTATGTATGTGCTCCATTAATAAAGAATTTAATGTATTATCTGAATGTGATGTTATGTAATAAGGGATTTATAGGTACCGGAGATATTTAAATAAAGTTATCTACTTGTCAAGGCGAGGGTAAAGGCATACACGTAGGAATATACGCGTAGGAAAATCATTGATGAATTTAAACTTGTTGTTGTACTATAAGAGATAATTACGAGTTAATAAAAGAAAATTTTGGTAGTTGAGACATCTAACTAATACACGTGAAGTATATGGGGATGGATAGGAGAGGGCCACATTGTAGGGTTAGCAGCCATCATAATTCATATAATATCTCCGCAGACCTCTTAAAGGATATGGTTGTGATAGAATTTTATCCTACCAAATTTTATTGCTTGTATAGTTTACTCACTGAGCCGTCGAGCACACCGCCCCTTTTTCCCCCACCCATTTCAGGTTTGGATAGAGGAAAGAGACTGATTTAGCTCGGAGAAGTTAGTAATGGGCCGAACGACATACTATTCATACTTGTTTTTGTTAACCATCTTCACATGTATGCTTTACTTTAAATACTTTTCTAACTTGTTATGTTGTGGCATACTTATTGTATGTAACTTGTCTTTTGCAATATTTTGGGACTAGGGACTTATAGTATATGTAATGTTTTGAACTAATACTGGTAGTTGCACCTGGTGATGATGTGTTTGGAGATCAAATTCTTGATGTTATTTGTCATTAAGATGTATGGTGGAAACATGATGTGAAAACATGTAATAAGAATATGAATTTTGGGTTTGAGACATATTTATACCCTATGATAAGTAGGTCGTGTGTGTCGAAATTCTTACTTGGAATAAGTAGGCCGTGTGAGCCAAAATTTTTATTTGGAATAAGTAGGTTGTGCTGAGCCGAAATTGATGTTCTATATCATGTAAAAATGTGAAACTTTAAGGGAGGTGCTGCCAAATTTTTTGAGAGAATAATGGAGATTATGATCTATTGGGAGTTATCGGACTAATCTTTTGTCTACAAGATGGTACCATTACAATTAGTATCAGAGCAAGGTTTAGATAAGGTTAGTCTAGATTGATGTAGTGCACAGGGTTTGATTGTATAATTGTGTGTAACTTGTAATACGAGTAGTATGGAGAGATAGTGGAGTCTTAGGTGTGACTGACCCTGAAATGTATGGTATTTAACTGTTCTCTTACATTTGAATTTGGATACCCACATATTTTAGTTCAAATGGATCCTGCGGGGGGTGCGGGCCCTTTGTATTTATTCTGAATTTGATGAGATATCCTTTTATCTTCATCTCACTTGATAGGGTCTTCAAGAAATCCATTTTTTTTTTTGAAATTACATAATATTATCTTATCTGATATATCCAGTTTCATATAAGATAACTTTTAGAACCTTTGGATTAGAATCGATCCCCTTTTTTATGAATTTCTGAATTTAATTTGGATAAATCTGTCAATCTCTTCCTTTTCTTCCTTAATAATGTTGTACGTCATTAAACATGAAAATACATTAAATAGCAAATTTTTATTAAAAAATAAATGCAGAAATGTGACACATATAGTATGAAAATATGTAATGCACGTGTACGATCATACGTACCTATTATGCCTGATTTTGTTTCAAATCTCACTACTGTGATATATATAAATTGTTTCTTGTTATGATATCCTACTTATACTGTTACCATTCTTTCATCTTCCACTTTTGCTATTCCTTCTGTTTGTGTGCGCACTTGCTGGTTCAGTCTGATGGACCCTGATTTTTCAGTACCTGAGCCTGAGGAGACTGATGAGCCGCTGTAGAAGAGAACTGAGGGAGCCTACCAAAAGTGAGTTCCGAGATCCCTGCCCTTGTTGTATTTTGGTATTTTGTCTTGTTATGACAACACAGTGTCATAACGCTTTGGTATTTTGTCTTGTACCTTGTCAGTTATATGTCCAGACATGGACTTATGTATAATGGAAGGGTGTGTTTCTTATATATGATAATGAAATATTTGGTTGTCTTTCGTGCTCATGTGTAAGAATTTGGCTCTCCATAAACAGCTTAAGGTATTCATAGAAGAGATTTTACTCTTTGTGAGTATTTGCTGGCCACTGTCAGGTACGTGTATACTGTAATTTGGGAAGCAGGGTGTGGCATAATTTTGTTAGTATCAGAGCCAGGTTCTCACACACAGACAGGCAGTAAGGTCCACATATAAGAAGGATCATCTGTCACTATCTGGATGCACAACTGTTAACTTTCTTTTGAGACCTAGATTTGTATCCTGAGTACACTTCTAAAATCGTTTTCTACCCATTTCAGGCACACACATGGCTTGAAGTGGGAACGTTTCCTCTTCCGCCCGAGTCGACACAGCCTCAGAAAACACAGAGATTCTCTAAACTCTAAAACGCATGCTGAAACTGTAGTAGGATCAGAATGGCCTTCTTTAGGTCAGGATGGAAAAGGCCCAACAAACTGTCGAGCATGCCCTGACAGGATCGAGCTTCGACCAACCGCGGGTCAAAGTAGGGAACGTCTCCGATTTTCGAAGGTTGCACCTAACTTCTCAGGAAATGAGATGCACTGGAAGCAGAACAATGGCTGATCAGGACGGAGCAACTGCTGAATGCCGCAAGGATTCCTGAGGAGGACCGGGTTGATGTAGTGAGCATCCAACTCACTGATATCGCCCACATCTGGTGGACCGCTGAAATGGAAAGGCTGACTCCACCTATTAGCTGGAAGACCTTCAGTGAGAGTTTTCTATCTAAGTTCTTCCCAGTGGGTGGAGGCCAATGTGGAGATGGAGTGGCAGTTCATTAACCTAACCCAGGGGGACGTACAGTGGACCAGTATGTCGCAAAGTTCACTAGACTGTTGCTTTGCACCATACACGGTAGCGCAAGAAGGGGATCGTGCCAGGAGGTTTCTTCAGGGGCTAAACATCAACATCCAAAGTCACATTGTCGTACTCTCACTTCATACCAATGCCCAAGTTCTAGAGGCAGCAAAGACTCAGGAACAGATCTTACAGCGGAGAAGGCGACTACTAGGACTATCCCAGAAATGCCCAGTGGCCCAGATTTCTGGTAGGCTCAGTGTCAGGCCCCCATGACTCAAGAGGCCTGCTTGGATCCAACACCTGTGCCAGCCATGACCCGGAAGGAGCTAGTCTGTACTTTCTGTTGTCTGCCCAGTCATGTTCTGAAGGACCGTAGGCAGGCAAACCATAAGTGCATGGCTTGCGGGGCTAGTGACCTTCAACTCTATGATTGTCCCAAGGCCAACAATTTCACATCAAGAGGACCAACACCTTAGCAGGCGCCAACCTGCATACAGCCCCGAGCCCCACTTCTGACTCAGTAGGAGATGTTCAACAATGCCAAGGGGAAGATGCCACAACAAGGCTAACCAACAAGGAGGCAGGGTCAGGCCTATAATCTGACTTTAAAGGAAGCTGAAGTAGCTGATTGAGTCGTAGCAGATACTATCTTAGTACATTCTATTCCTACACATGTTCTTTTCAATTCTGGAGCTAACCATTCCTTTATATCTGCAAAATTTGTTACTTTGTACCACATCTCTTATGACAATAAGGTTGACCCTTGGAACATCGCCACGGGAGGCGGTGTAGTCGTCTGCTCTAAGGAATGAATGAAGTCTCCTATAGTGATCTGTGGAAGGGAGTTTCGGGCCAACCAGATGGTAATAGACAACTCTGGGTCTGACGTTGTCTTGGGCATGGACTGGTTGGACACTTCCTATTCTCTAATTGACTGTATGAAGAAGGGAGTTACCTTTCAAGTCCCCAGTCTTCCAGAGTTTAAATTTCATACTGAAGATGCAACCCTGAAGCAAGCCTAATTTAAGAAGAGACAACTAAAAGGGGCTCTAGAGTCCTTGAACTATAAGGAGAAGATAGATCTACCTGAGGTAGTATGTGAATTCCTTGACATCTTTCTTGAGGATCTACCTGGGCTACCCCCTGTCTGAGAGGTTGAATTCAGTATCGAAGTCTTACCAGGAACAACCCCTATCTCCAAAGTTCCACATCGCATGGCTCCTACAGAACTAGTGGAGTTAAAGAAGCAAATTCAGGAAATGCTCGATAAGGGATTGTGTCACGCCCCGCTTCCCAAATATGGAATACAGGTACATGACGATAGCCAACAGATAATCACGAAGAGTGAAATCTCTTTCATGAATACCTTAAGCTATCAATAATGAGCAGGATAGCACACATATATGCATATACCACCAAGCACAGGTATAAAAGCACATATTGAAATACAAAATCATAAACAATATCATCCTTCATATCTGAATAAGACAAGACAATAAAAGAAACTGAACTCACCAGAGAATAACTGAATTAGAATATGTTCTACGATCAACTCTCTATACCAATTTTTTGTTCTAGATACTGAAAAATAATAAAGATCCGTCAGAATCAGACCAATAAGAGTACACGAAGGAAAAAGAACAGTAAAAGAGAGAATATGAAAATGCTACAACAGTACAAATAGGGCACTGAAATAATAAGAATAAAATGGTTGGCAATATCGAGAACTGAAAGTAATAATAATAACAGGAATAATCAAGACGATAGATCATATACAATAAGACGGTGCATGCATGTTGTGACATGAATATAATGAATATGAGATGTCCTTGACGAGTAACTGTTGGGTAACATAATCACAAGATCACAAGAACACGAGATCACAAGTTAAAATCACATGACAGAATATCATGTAATCAAGATAATGCATGTCACAGGAGTCTTAAGTATCTGTCACACTCTACAACCATAATACTCATAAAAAGGGGTACGTGACGACAGCTGGCGACATATTTTCAAAACAAATACGTTAAGTCTCAGTACATTAATTCAAATAACAAAGTTTATCAATTTATTCCAGTTAAAAGAAACCAAACATTTAATGTTACCAAAGGTTCCACTTATTGCAACCATAAATAAAGAAAGAAAGAACCATAAAGTCTCTCACATAATGAGAATATAAAAAATCCGTCTACTGGAGATCAGCAATGTGCTCGAAGTACTCCTGGTTCTGCAGAGTCTCTGGATCAGAACCTGAGCAAACAAACTCAAGGTCGTCAATAGCGATCTAAGCGAGTGATAAAAAAGGGGATGAAAGAAACCTGCAAAATATAACAATACATGCATATTCAGGCATAGTTAACATACTGCTATCCAACATATAAGAATCAAAATAAAGCACAATGACATACACGATCATATCAACCAGCCAGTATAACGATTTAATAAAAAAATATCTATCATGTATAGAGTCATGTTGTCAAGATGTCTATATATGTCTATTTTTAATGTCTTGTTACTTGAAACTGATAATTGGAGACGATAATTTGTGTTTTATGTGGACTTAGAATATAGGTTGCGCAGCCGAAAGACAGTTCCACTGCAGGTTTTCAGGGAATGACTGGAATCCCGATTGTTATTGTTATTGACATATTGTTATTGTTATTGACTACCTAGCGGTAGGACCTGGTTCAGCACCAGGTGATTGGGCCGTAGTTCCGGGTATGTACATAACCCACCTAAAACATGGACAATGTCTCTAATCGATCGGTTTTAATAATTTAGAACCCTGATTGACACGTGTAGTAGGCGTAGTATGGGATGCGTCTATTACTAGTGGCAATTAGTATTCGCTGACATAATTAATATTAATAAACTGTTATTATGTGTTATAATTGACTTACTCACCTGACTGAACTCATATAAGTTATGACAAACATATGATTATGCACATAACCGGATTGTATACCAGACTAGTGACATATGCTAAATTACACATCTTGACATCAATTGTTTGTTTACAGTTGTATTAGTTGTCTTTTATCTGTAGCCTCATTCATGTTATTGTTATTCAGTTATTTTTTATTTCTACTTTTAGACTTATTGTTATTTTATACACACTGTTTATATGTACGAGCACCTTTTCTTTTTCATACACACTCATTAGGTCGCTTCCGACGACCCTGCATTCGTACGTCCAGATACTGGATGTTTCATGTTATTGGTCAAGTGTCCGATTGAGACCGACATGTTGCGAGGAGCTGGAGTTTTCTTTTATCCACTCTGGTATTATTGTCTTTTTTTTCATTCTTTTTGATTCTGTAGTTTTCTTGATAATCTATACTTTGCTATCAATTATTATTCCATTCCTTATTCATATGTTATCATGTGTGGATGCTTATATGTGATATTGCAGTGATCATGATTCATTTTAGTAGATTTTTATAGCTTGTTCGGATTACTTTGGGCTTAGCGTGTATACGTGGGGTATTCTCCTCGCGTATATACGTCACCGAATCTCGTCATGATTTCGTTTTCACGTATTTTGAGAAGCGGGGTGTGATATGATTTTTTGGTATCAGAACCAGGTTAAATGAATCAACGCCTATTTCTCAACCTCTAGTCAACTCCAATCTAATCGAGTCTACGAGCAAGTCTAAAATCCCGACCTTTTAATAAAGAATCTCTTGTTTAATCAGTTACAAATATCCAATAGAATTCCTTTATAAGTAATTACAAAACAGTTGCTGAAAAATACCACTCAACTACAAACAAGAACTAGGCTAATCACTAGGTCCATTTAAGTCATAGTCTAAGATATACCCCAACTTGTCCCGAATCCGAAACGGTAAATAATCTGCACATGAAATGATAGGACAAGAATATCTCAGTAATAGGGTATTGAATCTGCTATATATCCATGCACTCTATTAATTCATATTATTTCAGTCTACACCCCTTCCTAACTCTAAGTCCATCGCCACTCCAATAAGAGTCCACTGATAAATTCAAGCATCAACAGATCTATTTGATTATATTACCAATCGATAAAGAAAGTCACCCACATCTCAGTACTAAGATACGATATATATACGTCAATAATATATCAATTCATTCTCCATCACTAAAGCCAACCTCACTCTAATATAGTCCACTAACCCAATCTATCAATGAAGCATGTCTCATTAATTAATCTTCAAATTTATAATTATATTTCTCATGTGATCATTACTAATAAGAAAAATCATAACCAATGTTCACTTGCCTAGAATACCGGAACAAATCAATAACAGTGTTGATAACAGGGAACATGATATATCAATAAAATAATATCAGAGCATCACGATATAATAATAGTTACCGGCATGAATAGAATAATGCAGAATAATATATATATGCGCATGAAACATTAAGATAAAATGATGAAATTTGAAATAGACCAATAAACAAACACTCACATGAAATGACGTGGTTTTGAAACCGAATCGCCTCCTGCTCTTCACTGCACGAACCGGTATGAACCTCCGAATCATCCCACCGGTCGGTTTTCGAATCGCCAGCGTATCGGGTCCGTAACGGGCACCAATTTGAATCTCTCGTTACCGGGTTTGGATCGCACGAACGAGTCCGAAACGCTGCAACACGCAACCGATCACACACGATGATATACAAAGATGTACGTACACATATACACATACTAACATAATACATACATACACATATACCCACACATAAATACACTTATATATACATACATATATATATACACACATTAATAAAATCCAAATAGATATTTAACATATAATTAAGTATTATTAACAGGGGATATTATATTCTACCCACCTTATAAAAATTTCGTCCTTGAAATTTCAATAAAGCAGGAAATGATAAAAATCAAGCTTAAGGAGAAGACAAAGCTTCCACATTGCTTCTCAAGGATTCCACACTTCCGCTGCACGCACTGATCTCTACTACCAGCTTCAAAATGGAGTAACCGGTTTAAGAAGACAAAAACGATAAAAGAGTTGAGATGAATATGATAATAAAGGAGAGAATTTAAACTACTCTGGAAAAAGAATTGGAATCAGTGATATCAAAATCAAGAGTTAGATTTTCAAAGGGGAAACGATAAATTCTCAAGTGGACTCGATATAATGGTGTGAATAAAATATGTATATTGCAGTGTTAATATAACTCATATAAGATCATCAGCAAGAACTAGGTCCTTTTTATTTCGAATCTGTCTCTGATACCAAGAAAATCATGTCATGTCCCACTTCCCAAAGTACATGAAAACGGAGTCACGACGAGAGTCGAGACGTAAATACACGAGAAGAATACCCCACGTATACACGCTAAGCCTAAAGTAACCCAAACAAGTTGTAAAAATCTACTAAAATGAATCATGATCACTGCAATATGACATATAAACATCCACACATAAGCATCACGAAAATATATGTCTGGTACTAGATTACGTGAAGGATCATCACGAGACGAGCTAGATCACTGAAGACAATGCAGGATATGATACAAGTATATATGTCTAGCATTTTATTACCTTATACTAATGCAACTATCCTGTGCCCATCTCACAGGACAACTGCATATCAAGCAAGTGTTGTGTTAGTGGATCCGGATAGCAGGGAGAAATAATTCACTGTACTGAGGTATCATGTAACGTGTAATAATAGATGCTCGCATAAATTAGAAGAACACAAGATCACATATGGCAAGACCCTCGGAGGAGCCGCCCTTCCAAGAACACCTTCCTCATCCCCTGCTACTAGTCTCCCCCAGTTATCCCGGCTTGTTTAATTTTATTAATCAATACGAGTATAAGATAATAGGTGACTCGATGAGATATGATCACAAATCGATATCAAGAATATCAATGCCAAATAGTAAATACAGTGTATATCATGATCACGGGACAATGTAAACGGTGGTCATATCAAGTGACAAATGCAAAGTAGCGCAAGTAGTGTTAGTGTCATCCAATATGTAATCCAATGGCCATAGTAAATTGGTCATGATCATATGTAATATAATCCAATAAAATATTCTCAATTTTAATATTAAATCCTCAATAATTTCTAAAAATCCTAAACAATCAAAATAGTCATTACATCCGATTATCATTATTCATTTATCCTTGAACAATCCAGATCATAAAATCTAGTCATAATTAATATAGGTTTACGTGTCAGAATCTATCACATACAAGCAAAGATCTTGTCAATTCTAGTTAGATTCATGCATGTATAAGAACGAGATGCAAACATGATATGTAAGACAATATAACATGATAACGAAACGGTACCGGTAATAATATCAATAATATAATAATTAGTCATATAATTGGAGGAGGAAAAGCCGATATGTAAATGTGATCACAGGATGGTATCGACGATCATGAGATATGATATCCAGAATTTATAATTAAGAGGCAGAATTAAAATCAATACAAAAGTCAATGAGGAGAGAATCGTGTACACTTGCATGAAATAACGCGGTTACGGGTCTGAATCGCTGTTGGGTCTGCACTGCACGAACAAGTATGGATCTCCGGATCATCTCATGAGTCGGTCTTCGAATCGCAAGTGTATCGGGTCCACAATGAGAACAATCCGAATCTCCCATTACCAAGTTCAAATCGCACGAATGAGTCCAAAATTGATGTAACATGCAACCATATACAGAGAGGAAGGGGAATTAACACATACATATAACATATGTATATACCAATACATGTACGTCATAGTGTATACACACATGTGTACACCCACATAGGAGTATACACACAGGCACACACACACACAAACACACCCCCCATGTATTAATACACACACCTCATCATTATGTTTACACAACCATGCAACCACCTACTCAAGCACACACAAACACATGCTTACACATTAATATACACACAAATTAACACAGTCACGCATACCCATTCACACATGAATACACATGCACATGCAATAACACTATTGCACCCAAATATATAATAGAGAGAGATAAAGAGAGAAATGGAGAGAGAAGGGAACTCACAGCCAAGGGGAGAGCTCGCGGCGATCTCTAACGACGGCGGAGCTCGCGGAGGAACACGATGGCTTGCCGGAGTGATCGCGGAGGGGATCGAGGAGTCACGGGCTACCGAAGACGCAAGGGGTTCGCCAGAGGAGAAGGAGGCTCGGCCATGGTGGGTGCATGAGGCTCTGCAAGAGGATTGGTCATGGGTTGTTGACGTCAGAGGGGAGGCTTCGGCGGAGCTCGATGATGTATGGAGGAGGGTGCGGGTCTCCATAATGGAAAGGAAGAGGCTTCTGGGGTCTCGGTGGTGCTGTAGGGAGGAAGAAGGCACAGTGGGGGGTCACTCCTAAAGGGATTCAGCCATGGTTCATGCGGCTGTGACTGGCTTGGGGATGTGCTGTCATGCATGACCAGGAGAGGCAGCGAGGGACTTGCGCAGGGGCCATGTTTCCTAGGGTGCAGTGGGGAACTTGGTTGTGTGTTAGGGGGAAAAGAGAGAGAGAGAGAGAGAGAGAGGGTGAGTGGGGAGATGGAGAACATGAGAGAGATAGAGAGATTAAGGGAAACATAGTGAAGTGAGTGCAGCAGGTGGAGAACGTGGGAGATGAAGGAGACGTTGCAAATGGTTAAATAATGTGTGTGGGGTTTTCTACTACACGCCAATATGGCATAGAGGTATAAGCTTTGGAGTTGTGAGTGGAGGTCACGAGTTCGAAACTATGAACATATAAATAAAAGGGTTAATTTTTTTTTTAAGGCCTAGAGGCTTTGTGGGCTTGGGCTCTAATTAAAAATAAAAATGAAAAGAAAATGAATAAAAAGGGACTAGGCTTGAGCTCTTGCTTTTGGGATCTAAGGAAAATGAGATAAAATGAGAGAGATGAAGTAAAGGAGGAAAGGAGTGTGGGCTTGGGAATTGAAAATAGAAATAAGAATAATACCAATTACATATAATAATGTTATTAAATTAATTCATAATGATAATAATGTATAAAATATATAACATACCTAATCTTATAAGTACACATATACTTGTGTTAATGATCATATATATATGTACACACATGTATTAATGTTTTAAATCAATAATATATATACACATATATAAAATGTATTCATCCATAATAATGATGAATAGTAAACTCAAATAAATATCTAAAATTTTAACCCAGTATTATCAGATACCAGTATTGACGCGCGTAAATTGGGAACCGAGGGTTACAGATTGATCCAACTGAGTGCTTCACTCTGGGGCGCTCCGGTCCTATTAGTCAAGAAGAAGGATGGTAGCTAATGACTGTGCATTGACTACCGGAAGCTGAACTGAGTCACAGTTAAGAACAAGTATCGCTTACTCCAAATTGACGATCTCTTCGATCAACTGGGAGGAGCCACAGTATTTTCTAAGCTGGATCTCCATTTTGGTTACCATCAAGTACGCGTGAAAGATGAGGATGTGCCAAAGACTATTTTTTGGACGTGTTATGGACACTTCGAGTTCCTTGTTATGCCGTTCGGGGTCACCAATGCTCCTACAATATTCATGGACTTGATGTACCGCGTCTTTGCTCCAAACCTAGATCAATTTGTCATGGTCTTCATCTATGATATCCTGATCTATTTCAAGACCAAGGAAGAGCACGCAAAGCACCTAAGGATTGTCCCGCATCTAAGACAAGAGAAGTTATATTCAAAGCTCAGCAAGTGCTCATTTTGGCTAGACAGTATCTCATTTCTCGAGCGCACATATCTGGGGAAGGCATCTCAGTGGATCCAGCCAAGGTGAAAGCTTTTAGAGATTGATCAATCCCTAAATCTATCACAGAAGTGAGAAGTTTTCTTGGACTAGCCGGCTACTATCGTCGATTTGTCCAAAACTTCTGCAGGATCGCCGAACCTCTGACCAAGCTCACTAGGAAAGTAGTGAAGTATGAATGGGCAGCGACATGTCAGTCGGTGTTTGAGGGGCTGAAGAACCGGCTGAAAACGACACAAATTTTAGCCATTCCGGATGGACTAGGAGGGATGGTAATCCATAGTGATGCTTCTGATCGTGGCCTGGGCTGTGTATTGATGCAGTGAGATAAAATGATAGCATTCGCTTCAAAATACTAAAACTCCATGACAGGACTTACCTGGATTTAGAAGCAGTCATCTTCACCTTTTAGGTGTGGAGACACTATCTTTTCGGAGAGTGAGTGGGGATATACATGGATCATAAAAGTGTCAAGTACATCTTTACTCAGAAGGAGCTTAAAGTGCGCCAGTGGAGATGGCTAGAGCTCATGACAGACTATGACCTAGATCTGCAATACCACCCCAGAAAAGTGAATGTAGTTCTAGATGCTCTCAGTAGAATGCCCTCTTTCACGATGATGACTCAGCAAAAGGAATTGCAGGAGGAGATTCTAAAAATGAACTTGGAGATCATTCTTCCTGGAGATATTAGAAGACTCATGACTTTGGTGGCCCAACCATATTTGATCGAGAAAATCAAAGAGACTCAGAAGAAAGCCCCCAAGTTGCAGAAGATCAGAGAAGAGGTGAAAGCAGCGCTCCGACAAGATAGTCATCCATGCAGATAGTTTGCTTCGTTCGGGAGCAAACTCTGTGTACCATCCAGAGAATTTCAAAGGGAGTTGCTCTCTAAAACCCACAATTCCCCTTACTCTGTGCACTCTGGAGGCACTAAAATGTACAAAGACCTTAAGCAGCATTTCGGGTGGTACAGGATGAAGAGGGAGATAGCTCGATTTGTAGCCCGCTATCTTGTATGCCAACAAGTCAAGGCAGAACACCAGAGGACAACCGGTCTACTACAACCTCTTTCTATTCCCGAATGGAAGTGGAAAAAGCTTACCATGGACTTTGTCTTGGGCCTACCTAGAAGTTTGAGGGGAAACAATGCTATATGGGTGATCGTGGACCGACTCACCAAAAATATTCACTTCATACCCTTCAAGGTCGGACAATCCATAAAAGCACTAGTAGAAAGATACATGCAAGATATTGTCAGACTGCGTGGGATCCCTGTCAGTATTGTACCATATAGAGACACCAGATTCGTTTCACGTTTCTTGGAGAGTCTTCAGAGGAGCTTAGGCAGTAAATTGAAGTTCAAGATGACATTTCATCCTTAGACCGATGGTCAATCAGAAAGGACTATCTAGATCCTAGAGGATATGCTCAGATCATGTGTATTGGACTTCAAGGGATCATGGGATGACCATCTGCACTTAGTAGAGTTTGCCTACAATAACAGCTATTAAGCTAGCATTCAGACGGCTCTATTGGAGGAAGTGCAGATCTCCTATATGCTGGGATGATATTGGCGAAAGAAAGCTGCTTGGTCCAGATCTGATTGTGCAGACACAGTATAGAAGGTGGCCAAGATCAGGAAGCATATGAAAGCAGCTCAAGATCGTCAGAAGAGGTGAGTCGATGTTAAAAGAAAACCCTTGGAGTTTGCAGCAGGAGACCATGTATTCCTTAAGATTTCATCAACTCGAAGGGTCATCAGGTTCGGCCGCAATGGGAAGCTGAGCCCCAGATACATCGGACCCTTTGATATTATAGAACGAGTTGGCGGAGTAGCATACCGAGTAGCCTTGCCACCAACACCAGATGGAGTTCATGACGTATTCCATATCTCTCAGTTAAGGAAGTATGTTAGGAACGACTAGCATGTCTTAGATTATTCAGACCTGAGGCTGAACCGCGACTTAACCTATGAGGCTCAGCAGGTCTGCATCATTGACAGGAAGGAAAAGGTTCTGAAGAGAAAAATCATTCCCCTAGTACTAGTGTCTTGGGATCCAAACTCTCCTAGGGATTCAACCTAGGAAGGGAGGACGAGATTAGGGCCAATTATCCTCATATTTTCTCAGGTATTTTATCTCACTTTTAGTTATCTATTAATCATCACTTTATATCTTAGAATACTTTGTCGCTTGTTTACTCTTGAATTCGAGAACAAAATTCTTTTTATTAGGTGGGTAGGATTGTAACCCTCGGTTACAGTTATACGTTTCACATTTCGCGTACCTGATACGGTGTAAATACCCTATTTGACCATTCAGATAGCCGGACTGAGACCATTTCAATTCTAAATATCATTTCTTTATATTTTAGATTTTTTAAATTTTTTAGAATTTTTCTGAATTTTTTGAAAAAAAAAAACCTCAAATTCGAGATGGATTGATGTCACAAACTGACTTCAGGATTTTTAATTAACAATCGGATATGAATTTCATGAATCTGACTTCGCAAAATGTTTATAATAATAATTTTTATTTTTAGAATTTTTTAGAGAATTTTCTGAATTAATAGAAATTTACCCAAATTAATAATTAAATTAAATGAAACAAGAACCAAGAGGGAAAAAAAAGAAGAAGAAGAAATCCTGCGACCAGTGGCGGCTGCCACGTGGCTGCCTGCAGACCCCCGGGGGGGGGCACGGGCGCGTGCCCGCTTCACGTGGACGGCGTGGCCTCCTAGTGGATGCTAACGTGGCATGCCACGTCAGCACAATGATTGGTTGAATGACTATTATAATTATTTTATAATAGTTAATTTTACATATAGAACCATGAAGTTCTTAAATTTTCATGAAACACCCTACTTTTCACCAGAAATATAATTAAATAATGTGAGTTTTACACAAAGAACATGAACAAGATTATATTTACACACTACACCTACTCTCCTTCTTCTCCGACAGCGCACGCAACCGTGCGTGCACGTGCGCGTGCGCTTGCCGCGTCTCATGGCCTGTGCGCGCCATGCCTTGTGCACTACTCGTATGGCGCCATGCCCTGTGAACTGATAGCATGGCCATCTCCCATCTTCCAGGGAGAATTCTAGAGGACCTCCTCCATTCCTATAAATTGGCCCCCCTCCCCCTTTTGCTGTCAACCGAACCAGAGAGAAAGAGGAGAAGAAACAGGAAGGAAAGAAGAATTTCATGGGCCAGAGGTAATGTTTAATTGTTGATTAGTTTTGTTTAATTGCTAATTATTAGAATTGGTGATAAAGTTAGTTTATTAATGTAGAAGAGAGTTTGGTTATCCCATGAATAAACAAATTAATAAAAATATAAGATAAATTAATTACTAAAGACTAGATTAAATTAATTAGCTGGCTAGTAAATTACTTTGGCTAAAGATTAAATGTAGTAATATTTTAAGTATCAATATTTTTATGCAATAATTTAAGTAATTGCTAGTGTATATAATTAGTGATTTTAATGTTATTAATTAATAATGGAATTATAAACTAGATAGCTATTAATTAGAAACTATCTTATAGTATTTTTTATATGTGGAAAGAATATTTAGTGAAAAATAAATATTAAAAATCTAATTATAACAAAATGTTATACGGTTAGTATTTAATAAATAATTAACCTACCACGCTCACATGATAACCAAATCGATACTTGTACACAAAATAATTTACAGTTAATAAAAATAAGTAGATAGCGTCTAAAATAACTAGTATAACTACAATGAATATATTTCTTATAACCCGTTAAATAACAAAATAAATCCTGGTTGCATTTTGGTCGATATCTTGGCCATCCGATCGCCTGATTCTCGTGATTTTTGAGCCGTTGTGATCGTGAAAGTTTACGTGTCTAAGATCATTATTTCTAACTCCTCACTTAAAAGTAGTCAATTTTTTCAGCATTAAAGGCAAGTTTACACATATTCTCCTCTTTGTACTCCTATTCACTAGTAGCTTCTTTTCAATTCTTGATTTCTAACCCCGTCTCTTGGTCATATGCATCATAAGACATGCACACATTCTAAATAGAATAATTGTTACATTATTATTGATAAATAAATGAAAATAATCGCTAAAGATAAATATAAATGTTCTAGCAATAGTTTTGAGTAGTAATTTCTGGACAAATAAACTGTTGTTACTCCATGTGTTTGTACTCACCGCTAGACACATGTCACTTGTCACATTGATTGATCTTAGTTAACAAAACAAGTTATTCACACTTGTACCATTACCTGACATAGACTTCAGAGTTAAATCTTTTGATCACGATTATACTCCACTACATGTTGCATGATATTTGTCTAATAAAATTAATCATGCTGGGGGTTACTGGGGGAGACTGATAGCAGAGCATCAGGGAGGTGTACTTGAAAGAGTGGCTTCTCCGAGGGCCTTACCACACGTGATCTTATATTCTTGTGATGTTGTGATTTATACGCGCACTTATTGTTACACGTTACATGATGCCTGAGTACAGTAAACTGGTTTTCCTTACTATAAGGATCCACTAACGCATCACTTACTTGATATGCAGTTGTCCTGTGGAATGGGACAAGTGATGATTGCATTAGTATAGGGATAATAAATTGCTAGACATAGGCACATGCATTATATTGATACATGATATTCCTGGACTTGTTATATGGTTTTAACTTATGATCATGAGTTCTTGTGACCTTGTGATTATGCTACACAATATATATTTGTCCAAAGCATCTTATGTTCATCGTAATTCTGTCACGACATGCATGTACGTACCTATTATGCTTGATTTTGTTTCAAATTTCACTACTGTGATATGTATAAATTGTTCCTTATTCTGATATCCTACTTATACTGTTACCATACTTTCATCTTCCCATTTTACTATTCCTTCTGTTTGTATGTGCACTTACTAGTCTGGTTCTAACAGACCCTGATTTTGCATTGCCTGAGCCTGAGAAGACTAACAAGCTGCTGTACGAGAGAACCGAGGGTGACTACCAGAAGTGAGTACCGAGGTCCCTGCCCTTGTTGTACTTTGATATTTTGTCTTGTTGTGACAACATAGTGTCATAACGCTTTTGTATTTTGTATTGTACCTTGTCAGTTATGTATCCAAACATAGACTTATGTATAATGGAAGGGCGTGTTTTTTATATGTGATAATGAAATATCTGGTTGTCTTTCGTGCTTTTGTGTAAGAATGTGGCTCTCCATAAACAACTTAAGGTATTTATAGTAGAGATTTCACTCTTCGTGAGTATTTGCTGGTCACTGTCATGTACCTATATACTGTAATTTGGGAATCGGGACATGACATATACGGATAACATTATTCGGATGAGGAAGTGATTTAATAACACCTGCTACTGAGTTTATTATTATTTTGATAATTAAGTTATATCTGGAGCAGGGTCGGTGTTGTATGCTTAAGCATGCAAGTACAAGCCAGTAAACCAGAGATCAAGAAATCTAGTACAGTAACTTAGAAATCATATATAATAAAGCAGAATGTTTAACTCAAATCATATTACATGAATAAGTGAATTATAACAGTATAGCAAGTCACAAGCAAGTGTGGGGAAAACTAGTTGTATAACCCAGTATAAGTCTTCATGAGACTAGTAAGTCGAGAGGATAATTCAAATAAGAAATCCTCATATATATACACCTTATATCTCATATTGCCATAATCTGAGTGTATACAACTCGAGTTACTCCCTGCAGGAGAATAGTAAAGTGTTACATTTTAAGTAATCCAATAGTAATAATCAGTACTGTTTGATTTTTCAATCATCCTCTGCTAGTGTCTCGCATCACTGACAGTCCGCACTAGAGCTCGCACTCTAGTACAACTCATTCGGATCTAATATGTAAGTACCAGAACCCGAACGAAGGAGAGACCAAATATCTCACATTCCTAATATTATTATTGTTTGGTTATTAAATTCTTATTATTCATCCGATTCATATGTTTAGATATGTGTTACAGTACATATACATCTACATATGATAAGACCAGTTATTTTTGGAAACTAATGAAGATCTGATGGCTCATATTTATAGTGAGTCTCACATTTGCTCGGGACTATAGCTCAGGAGATCAGGCTACTGCTTCTCAGGAATTATATTACACCTAACACGACACTTCATATATATAGCTCCTCCTTCTTAGAAATTATATTACACCCAATATAACACTTCAGAGATATCCAATATTACAAATATGACATCATATCGGCATCCATCAGTTTTCCCTATTCTCATGTACATTGTCCTTTTTATTATCGATTATTATATAATTATCAGTTTACGAGAATAAGCAGGAGCATGGTACAGGAGTACATGAGTATAGAAGTATAGGAGTACTGGACTACATGAGAAACATGGATATATCAACATGTCAGTTATTACATTCCCGTAATGTGAT
Organism: Agave tequilana; assembly: GCA_038442645.1. Lineage (NCBI taxonomy): Eukaryota > Viridiplantae > Streptophyta > Magnoliopsida > Asparagales > Asparagaceae > Agave > Agave tequilana. The sequence continues at coordinate 43,956 of JAVJIF010010725.1, forward strand.
AATCATGAGTCAAATGTTAGCATCGCAGATATCAATGATAACATGCAGGTGTCAGGTGATCAATCATGGCAAGTAATAATATGTCAAATGATAGCACAACAGATATTAACTGTTATATAACATAATACGAAAAAACAATACCGATATAGGAGATTGGTACGAATATTGAAAAATAATACAGTTTTGAAAAATAGTATAAGTAAAGATTTCAAACTCTTCACAACCATCAAGAAAGAATAATAATTTATTTATTTAATTATCCATACAAGTGCTTGGTCAAGCTGGAACAAAGCCAGGTCATGTTGGCATTACGCTGGATACACGACAGAGCTTGGCTCCTAGCAGAGTTAGCGTACAGTTTTAAACGCTAAAGCATTTGGCGACGCTAACACTCGCAGAAAAGTCACGATAAACGTCCAGCTAATGCTCACGGCAAAACTTAACACACACGATGAAACGGCATATGAACGCTCTGCTAACACGTGATGAAGTCACGCTCGCGGCGAAGTTAAACGCACTCGGCGAAGCTGCATATGAACGCCTAGCTACGCATGTGGTGAAGCAACGCTCGAACGAGTTAGCTGTAAAATGCTGAGCACTAAGCTCGCCCCCAGCGGATCTAATAGAGAACCCGAAGGTTAAGTCCAAGGACTGAGCAAAGTAGGAAAAATTAGCAAGCAAACAAGCGAATATCCAACCGGAGCTAAGTAAGGCAGGAGTGAAGCTAGCGTACAATGCTAGACGTTATCACATTCGACGTGGTTGTTTCTCATAGCGCAACTAAACACACACAACGTAGAGCGTATGAATGCTATGCTATCGCAAGTGGCGAAGCCGTGCTCACAGCATAACTATGCTCCGACGGAGTTAGCGGTAAACCACTAAACGCTAGGCTCGCCTATCAGGCGGAGCATGAAAAGCCAAGAGTTAAAGGTGATCATGAAGGGCTGGCCAAATAAGAGAGAGCCTAGAGGCTAAATGTAACCAGAAGGCTGAATAGTTATCTGCATAAGTATTAATACCAAACATGCACATATATATAACAAGCAGAAGAACCTCCAAGCGATTAAGCCCGAAGGCTGAGTGGAGAGCCTGAATGCTAAGAACGGGAAGGATCGGCCAAGCACAGTAATAAAGCAATGTCACGAGCAGTATACATGTACATATATTAAATTACATTATTACGAGCAATCACCTCACTGATGCAAATACACATGTTCACAGAATATAAGTATACATCCTCACCAATACAAATACACAGTCCACAATACAAATACAACAATCTCATAATACATTACGAAATACAAAACGCCTATCAAAGCGGGGCACCCAATAAAGCGAGAACACTTGCCTAAAATCTCAGAGCAGTCGTGTAAATCCCAAAACTCCAAATACCAACGTGAATACGCGATCAAATACTATTTAAAATATAACATATATATATAGAATTAAATAAGAGAGGAGAGAGAAATTAAAAAAAGAGAAAGAAATAAGACGTCATGGCCAGGAGGCCCTGGCCTGGCCCACAGTGATTGAAACGAGAAATTGTATTATAAATAGTTTAGAAAATCTTAATCTCGTTTCAAGTTAACCGCGTAGCAAAGGCTAGACGGGTCGATCTACAGGGAAGGATGCGATGGAAGCGTTTCAGAACGATCTACTCTGTAATTCGCTTGGAAAAGAAAAGGAGAGATTGATTAGATTTGATCAAGTTTGAGAAATATAGTTCACCAATCATCTTCCACAATCCATAGTATTAGTCTCAAAGAGTGAATATCATATTGAATGAATAAGCATCTATCCTAGGTCTTTGATTGATAATCAAGTAAGATGAATGATGTTGGAATCCTAACTAGTGTGCATTAATAAAGATAAAATGTTCGTTCATCCTAATTTCAAAGCATAGCATAAAAAGTTTATTTACTTAAAGTTATGCTATCAAAGATTTTAAGTATGAACTAAGAAGAATCATTTAAGAATTGCAACCTGAATTAAAGTAAACCTAATCGTCAATTCATCTTCAAGAAGACCATTTTAAACCTAGGATTTCTAACAATAATGGATCTCAATCAATTCACCTTTTAAACTAAACTAGGGTTGATCGAGAGATTAGCAAACTATAGGTTTAATTTAGTTATTCATTTTTGTTTTATGTTATTTTCGAGTTTTAAGTGGAATAAGAAGAATTGCAAGAAAACAAAAGAAGAAAATAAAACAATTAATCTAAGCAAGAAACTGAATTAAATAAAAAAAAGAAATGAGTAACCTTTATTAGATGTCACTGACCAATTTACAAAGCTCCTCGTTCTTCAAAATAATCTTCTTCAAATAAAAACGAAAATACAAGAAATTTCGGAAAGAGAAAAAAAGATCTAAAGAAAAACCCTAACTTCAGTCGCTGCCCTTTCTCTCTGTTACTCTGCAGGGGTATTTATAGGAGATATAGGAAGTAGAGTCCCAATACAACTCTCCCACGAAAACCCCTAACCAATCTCATCCAAAAGGCCGCGGAAACGCGGCTATGGCCGCGGAAGCGCGGCTCTTTCTTACATGGCCTCCTCTGATCCATTCATCTGGGCTATTCCTTCTGAATTTTGCATTCAAACCTTCTATCTTGAGAACTCGAGATAACTTGGGAAGCAAGTTATCACAAATCCGAATTTATAAAGGGATTTGTGATTTATCTTTAAGCTTTTCTCCTTTTATCTTTATCCTTGTCTTGCAAGCAACTAGGTTTGAATAGAAGTCCATCTCATCTTATTCTTTTCCTCCTCTTTTTAGCAATTAGGAGTTCTATTTTATTCTTCCTCTTCCTTCCTTAGATTTTTAAAATCCAAGTTTAGATTAGGTTAGATAAGAGAGAAGCTTCTAAATTACTACAATTCTTGTCACGCCCCGCTTCCCAAATACGCGGGAATGGGGTCGCGACGGGAGTTGGCGACGTATATACACGAGGAAAATACCCCACGTATATACGCTAAGCCTAAATTAACCTGAACAAGCTATAATCAGAACTATAATAATCATCGAATCACTGCAACAATACATATACATGATAACAGATGGATAATGACAAGGATATGGCAGTTGAAAACGATAAAAGATAAAATCATGAAATAACAGGAATAGAATGACAGGCTTTATCATAAAGTATGTAAATCCAATGTCACCTATAACTCAAGTTCAGTCCAACTCACAGTCCAACTCTGAATAAGTCCATGTACTGATCCAATCGTCATAATCTTTTAGTAAAGTAAGATCATATCTGATATGTCCTCAAATACCCGAATAAATTCTTAACTGATTTATCACCAAGTAAGGAATATCAAGTTTGATAATTGTTCAGATAAAATATAGATTGTAAACTACAATCACGAACCAATCCAACATAAGATCAGTCTAGCGTATAGTCCAAGTTCCTCCACATTGAGTTCCAGTCCGAAATAGTAATCATCTATTCATGAAATGATATAACTCTAATATCTCAATGTCCAATACAAGATCCATACATATATCTGATGCTCAACTATGTACTTAATTTATCCAATCAATAGATCGAGTCAAGTCACAGTCTAAAGGTATATCAAGAATAGGCCTAAGCCAACAACGACAAACTACCAACACATGAAATGACGCTGAATCAAGCTCATATCAACTAGGTAATTAAAGTGAACATTTATAGATGTCTCATAAAGTAATACAAGTGATCGAACTAGTAAAATATAAAAGAAACTCACATGAAATGATAAGAGCGACATATAAAGCATATGACAACGATAAATACACATAAACGAACACTCACATGAAATGACGAGGTTTTGGATCCGAATCGCCGTTTGGTCTTCACTGCACGAACAGGTACTGGTCTACGAATCATCCTATGGATCGGTCTTCGAATCTCCTCTGTGTCGGGTCCACAACGGCATGAATCCGAATCATATCCGGGTCTCCTGAAGCTGGGTTCGGATCTCACCGAACAAATCCGAAATGCTGTAGCATGCAACCGAACACATAAATAAATATAAATGCATGCTAGACACACTCCTGAGCACACCGACACATACGTGTACACCCACATACACATACATTCACAAGCATATGCAACAATACATATATATAAACATGCCTACATATTATATACTTACATATATACTAATGCATAATTACACATATACCCATTCACATTAATTTAATGTAAACATATCCAATTTAATTAAGTCCCATTTATTAATCACTAAATATACACATAAATGATTAAAGAATAAATTCATGCATAAATATATACCATGTATAAATATCCAAATTAATAAATATCTATTATTAACTATAATTACCTATACATATTAATTAATTAACATACATGCATTCATATACATCATGCATACACATGCATGCATCCAAACTTGCAAAGACACTCACGCACACATATACAAACACACAATTAAATAACTTCTCAATTATTACACAAATGCCATTATACATGTAAATAAAGCTAACCTCGGTGCATCTTGCGGCGTACCGATGGAGACTCCGACGGAGGCATACGGGGCCGCGGAGGGTGTCGTTGGATAGAGCATCTCGCCGTGAAGGGCGTGGGTGCGTTCGCCCTCGCCTACGATGATCCACGGTGACCCACGGGGAGCCGGAAAATAGCTCGAAGTAAGGTGCTTCAAGGAGTTTGCCTTGGCTTGCCTTAATTGTTGCGTGAGCTATACTTGAAAAGAGACATCCCAATGAAAACAAGGCACCTACCCAATTCCAATTTATTCCAAGCAACATTAAATCATCACCTGTGTGTGCCTGCGTGTGTGGTCTGGGCGCTACAGAAGCTCGGCCATCACGGCTGCAGGAAGATCGGCCATGAGAAGGTGCTTGGCGGTTGTCCGGGTGCTGCCGGAGTAGATGCGGGCTACCGCGGACGTCGGAGCAAGGAGGAAGAAGTGCTGCTGCTCTGCTCACAGCTGGGAGCTGGGTTGTGAGCTGCTGCTGATGATGGGGTTCGGCAACAAGGGAAGAGGAGATCCGGGGTTCGCCATCATGGTGGAGGAAGAGATGCTCGCAGCCTGGACTGGTGAAGGAGAGATCGAGGCGTGGCCACTGCAAGGAACAAGGTGCGACGGAGCTCGTTGAGAAGAACATGGTGTGCGGTGGTGTTCAACGTGCCGAGGGAGATCGGCCATGCGCCGTCACGCGCTCGCCGAAGAGGGCTGGCATGGCACAGCAAGGGGAGATGCGGGTGAGTAATATGCTGTCGAGTGTAGTGGCTCATGACCAAGGGAAGGAGAAGATGAAGTCTCGAAGCTTGCCGGGGATTGCTGCCATGGAGGCGAAGATGGAGAGGACAGCTACCTTGGGAGAATGGCTCCGGGGTGGCTCCAGTATGGGGATGGAGTGCGGTAATGGTGAAGGGGTGGTGGCGCAGGGGAGAGTAGTTGCGGCCATGCTGCTCCTGCTGTTTGGCCGAGGAGGGGAGGAGGGGCGCTGTGCGCGGAGTGGCAGGGAGTTGGTTAGGATTGAGATTTTTTTGGGGTTAGGATTTGATTTAGTTTGTTAGAATTAGATATTTGGATAATGGGTTATGGGTTGGTGGGTTTCGGGTTTGGATCAAGGGATAAGAGTTAACGGGTACAAGGTTTTATGAATTAGAAAGGAAGAAGGATTATAAAAGTAACAACTATCACTAATAATACAATTAGTATAGTAATAACTTAGAAAATAATACTAAGAATTAAATAATTAACAGTAATATAAAGAAAATAACAATTATTAATAACAATCTTATAAAACAGTAATTTAGTCTCTAATACAAATTTAGTAAATAAAATTAGTAATAAGAATAACAATTTAAAGATAATAAAACTAGTAGTTATTTCTAAAAATGACTATGACATATATACATGTACAAAAATTATTGAGATTTGAATTTAATTAATAAATAATCATGAACTGATAAAAAGATACAGTATTTTAAACTGAGGATATTACAATTCTGCATGTGGGCTTGTAGGATTCTTGGGCTTTTGGGCTTCATTTATGCTTAATTTCTTTATTTTTCAATTACTCAAGGCCTGCACACATTAAACAATAAAACATTAGTAGCAGTGCTTTAATAAAAGAATAAATAGGGAAATATGATGGTAAATGTGATGATAATTATGCACTTTTTACTATCTATCACACCCCCACACTTATCTTTTTACTCGTCCTCGAGTAAAAATTAAAAAGAAAAAGAAAAAGAAAAGAAAAACTAATCTATCCTAACTCACTTTCGTAAGAATCACGATTTCACTTAGCATGTGCAACAAGCCGTTAAACCCCTAGGTTATCCTTAGAGGACGAGTGTTGTCTCGTGAGGGTTTTCAGCGGATTACACCCACAAAATCCATCAAAGGAAAATGTTAGAGATTTAATTAATTAATTTATTTTATTATTCGTATATTTATTTTATTTTGAAAAAGGAAAGAAATATTTGAAATACATTTGAAGAAACTAAGTAATCTATAAGTTTTATGATTATCATTTTTATTCATTCTTGAACTTAGTTTTTATACAATAATTTGTTATTAATTTTAGGTAAGGATTAAAATTGAATTTTTGTATAGTCTCTTTCGTTACCCTAAGTCATATGCATCCTTGTGAATCTTTACTAGGGATTCTTTAACTTGGACTCCCATGCCTCTTTATCATATAATATATTTTATTATTATTATTATTTTTTTAATATGTATAATTCATCTAATTTTCTTTTGTATAAGTATCAAGGCTTCTTGAGGCCCTCATACCTAACTAATTGACTATTAGATGTGTTAGTACATATATATAATATTTCTTGATTTTCTTAGGCTTTCTAATTTACCCATGTAGTTAGCCTAAGGTCGGTGGCTCCCAAACCGATCGGTTTTAGGGCACCGGGTGAGAAAACACCCCATGGATTTTAAGGACTCAAGTGAACTAGGCCACAAAACTAAGATCTTAATTTACAAAATCACTTTTAGATGTGAATACTTATGCTTCTTGAGGCACATGCATCCAGCTTAATTAGTCATCTTTATTATTATTATTTATTTTATAACTTTTTATAAGGCACAAAAGTCTTTATCTTAGAATCCTAGATGTGGAAGTGTATTAGGAATGCACATTTTATTAAGGTAAAAATCAAGACTAATTAATTATTCAATTTTTCCTCCTATACCAAAAAAAATCCAACAATTTATTTAATTTTGACCAAGTTTTTAGAAATTCTAATCATGATTTTCCTAAGTCTTAAGATTAACTTGGATTTCTATTAAAAGATAAGTCAAAATATTGTCTCCTTTGTCAACTATATTAGTTATATATATATATATATATATATATATATATATATATATATATATATATATATATATATATATATATATATTATTAAGTTAATAACCTAAGGTTAGTGAGTTATGTTAAAGCTCCCTACAATTAGTCAAAAATCTATGTTAAAATTTTTTTTAATACATATATATTCTTTTAGAAGGTTAGTACCCTCCCCTACACTTATCTCATGCATTGTCCCCAATGTATGCATGTATGTGTTTTCCATTATGTTTGCAAAGGGGGAAAACTTACAAAAAAGAGTTTGAGGAGCTAAATTACAAGTATTCTTAAAAAGATTACAAGTAGATCCCCTCAGAGATTCTGGAGAAGTGTGCCGATAGGAGTCTGGTCAGCGCGCGACCACTTTGTCCCTTTGACGATGCGAGCGATGAGATTCCCTTCTCGCCTGGTTCGGGAAATCAGAGAATAGAAGGTTGGTAGAACCCTCTTGCTGCTTCTCAAAATCGCCTTCAATAAGAAATTCCTTCTCGCCTGGTTTCGGAGATTCCTTGAGAAGAAGGACGACGTTAGGGTATCAACACCCTGATTAGAGAAAGCAATTCTCTAAAAGGTCTCTGAATTTGAGAGCGCACGGTGCGTCGTGAAGAAGCCTCTGCTTGTGGAGTCCTCTTGTGTGCCTATGCGTGCGTATTCGTCTCTCTCTCCTTGTACCCCTGGTGGGCTATTTATAGGGAGAGCAAGGGTATAATCGTCCCTTGAAAATATAGAAACAGATTGAATCGAATCTGTTTAAATCTGGAAAGTAGCCTTGCTGCGAGGCTAGGATCAGCTTCTGCGAAGCTAGAATTGGCAGGTCGGTGGACCTTCTCGATCTGTTTTGATCCTTTCCATATCATTGGAGGATTTTCCCTGATCTTCTTACTCATTTTAGGAGAGTCAAGAGATTGTGGCAATCAACTACCAAATTTGATCTCTGATTGGATTTGAATTGGATTCAATCTGATTGGATCGGATCTCATCCGGAGATTTGATTGGTCAAAGGTTGACCATAGCAGACCAATAGCGGAGCTGTCAGCATTGAGCTCGTAGCGGGGTTAGAGGCAGCTTTTGGCGAAGTCCGAAAGAAACCTTTTGGCGGAGCTGGAAGTCCTCTGTGGCGAAGTTGCAAGTCAGCTTCTTGGCGAGGCTTTGAATGGCTTCAAGGCGAAGTTGGCTGATATTAGCCTCTCAAGCGAGGCTATCCCTTTGGGCTCATGCGATGCTAAGTGCTAGCATCTTAGACCTGCTGAGGTCTGTTTAGAAACAATCCGGGTTCACTGTCTGCTTGCTGGATCAGTGGAGTCCAAGTTGCTTCCCTGTCCCTCGGGGATGGGTGGAAACTGGTCTTCAGCTCGTCTGTCACTTGTCTTTTGTAAATGTCAACAAGTTTAGACATTGTTCGGACCAATAAGAATCTTGTCTTTTTTAAGTGTCAACAAGACCCCCTTCAAAGTTTTCGAAAGTCTGCAATGGCTCAGACTTTGAAATACTTTGAACTGCTTTGAAGTGGTGGTGTGTGGAGTATGAACGTCGCCATGATGGTTGAGTTCAGCTTCGCTTTAAATCCTGCTTTGGGATGTAGATTCGCCGAGGAATCATGTAGACTCGCGTCCGGGTAGCTCCGCATACGAGTAGCCCCGCATCTGGGCTTCTGAAGATATGTTCGCTTGGGGGGGCATGTCGCTTTCCCAAGACCAACTGCCGTGGGTCGATTTTCAAGGAAGATTTTCTCCTTCTCTTGCGCTGACCGGGGAAGATATTCTCCGATTTGCACGTTTCCAAGGGAGGATATTCCCTTTCTTCAAGGCGCTATAAGTGCCTTTTATGAGGGAGACGTTTTCTCCCTTCGCACGGTTCCAAGGGAAACCGTCCCTGTTCTCAAGGCGCAGTAAATGCCTTAAATGCGCTCGTGCTTCCACGCTTGAGGCGGCAGGGCTCAGGCCATGTGGCCTATAAATAGGACACTTGAGGTCCTCTGAAGAGAAGTGCTTTGCCTCTCTTCTCTTCTCTTGGTTTGAAAGAGATACTCAGATCTCTGAACTAGTGAGAATGCCCACTCTGGTCATTATCCGGCCAAGGACCGGTAAGTCTTGATCGTTCAACGATTTCACCGATTTTAGGGAATTCATTTCCCTTAATTTAGCTTTAACAGCTGCTTCAGGGATTAGCTTCCCTTGTTCTCCATCTTGTACTTGGCTAATCTGCAAAGAAGGATTTCAGCATAGCTTCCCAGTGAAGCTATCATCTTGACTTGATCAGAAAAAGATCATTGCACATTAAGTCCGCTGCCCAGGCAGAACTTGGGACTTGGTATCTTCAAAGTTGAGCCAGTCTTGCCATATAGGCGGAGCTAAGACTGTATCCCACGGGGTCAGTCTGGCTAGCCATATAGGCGAGGCTTGGACTTGGCATTTGCTGAGCCAGCCCATCAGCGCTGTGCAGGCGAGGCTTATCCTCTGCTTTACTGAAACTGGATTGCTTCGATCCAAAAGATTTGGCTTAGTTCTTTTGTAGCCTCTCCTGTGCCTAGTTGCTAATCTGTTTTGATTTGCCTTGCAGTGGGCTATGTTAACCAATCTTGTGATTTGATGGAAGGAACCATAAAATTGCCTTATGCTTCCCCGGTTGAAACTTTACTTTTAAGCAGGAGGAACAACTTGGGGCGACGGGTGCGTGTCCCAGAGGCTGTTGGCAGCCTTTTATCCGAGGTGATTCGTTCTGAGGTGTGGCTGGCTGCCGCTTTTACCGGAGATGATCCGCTTCAAGATAGTGGGCGTCGCATGTGGGATCGCCGGCATCATTGCCAACTTTCAACTTTGGTGGCCTTTGGGGGCGATCTATTTCGGGAAAGCGGGCATCACATCCGTTAGATCACTGGTATCACTGCCGATTCTCATTATACGTGATCTATCGTGTTGGCGGCGATAGGTTTTTATTGCCAGGCTTCAACAAAATGGCCTGGCAAGATCTGCCATTTTTGTGGAGAATAATGTCCGTGTCCTTGCGGCACCACTGATTACGGCCTTGTGCAGGAGGAAGGCCTTGTTTGTCCAGTCGGTTTGACTTAGAAGCGGGTAAAACCACTTGTATGCCTTTTGCGCAAATGACCTTGTTAAGCAACTGGGTGTGTTGTATGAATCACAACTTTGATGTAATATCAATGTACTCTTCCTTTTAAATCAATGAAAGTTCATCTCTTGATTATCAGATCTTTGCTTGCTTTCATTGAAAATTTGGCGATAGCGGAGCTAAACTGTATGCGGAGTTAGGGACATAGTCCCTTCTTTAAATGAACTTTGCGAAACTGGTATGTCCGCGAACAGCGCCTTTTTTAAGGGGCTAAGATAAGCCTTTCAGCGAAGTCCCTGAAGGATTGTGCGAAGCCCGCATTTTAAGCCAGGGCGAAGTTAACCCTTAGTGGAATCGAAGCAGCGCTTCTCGGGAAGGCGCTTCGGGTGGCGTTTCGAATTAATTCGAAATGACGGCGTATGCCCTTTTCGAGGCCTCATTTCAGGCGCTGATTGGCCTATAAAAGCCCGATCGGGCTGAGCAGGAAAAGATCTCCTTTTTCAGACAAATTTCTCGACTTTCCCTCTTCCTCTTCCTTCTTCGTTTAGAGAACTCTTGAGAACTCTTGCAGCTTCTTCAATGGCGCCCAAAAGACGAGCGGGGAAAGAAGTGGCGACTTCTGCAACGGAGGGTCCTCCTCCTCCTTCGGTCATCGAGCGACCAATCGCTGGTAAGAGACTTTCTCTCCTAATTAGAGACTGCGGTCTTTCTCTTTTAAAGCCAGTATTTGGCTTATCAGGACGATGGAATATGGTCTGTTCTCGTTAGGGAACTCGTTTCCCTGAATTTCCCTATCTTCCTTGTTCAGGGAATTAAGAACTGAATAGTTCTTCTTTAGGCTTCCGTACGAAGCCATTACTTGGCCTGTCTTCGTCCTGTTTGAGGAACAGGACTCGGGTCTGTCCCTTCAGTCATGGCCACGAAGGATGACTCTTGACCATAGTGCCCTCTTGGTGACGTCAGCCCTTAGGGCTATACCACTTCCTGCTCAAGCGAAGTTGGTACTTAGACGTTTTCTGTAAAATGCAGATTTGTTTGCGAGATCAAGCTTTGTCGAGGCTGTCGCCTTACTGGCCTTGCTCACGGGGCGAGACTATGCCTTGGTGAATCTTACATTTCCATGTCTGCTTGATTGTTGAACTAATCATAGTTCTCTTCCCTTTTCTTTGCAGTGCCTTACACCCCTGGTCCCTTGAATAGTCTGTTTGGGATGACCAGCTGAGCGAATGGCAGTATCAGCCTTCAATTCTATGGCCAGGCTTCTCTCTTTAGTGAGCGGAGTTCCGTCGTCCGGGACACGCTTATCCATGGTGGTGATCCGCTCACCATGAGGAGTATTCTAACCACCGCTCCTCTCGAAGACATCGACCGTCGGACTTATAAAAAGCCTAATTTCATGTTTGGAGACGCCGCGTCTGATCCTGATCGCTAATTGCATGCAGGCGAGGGACAGTGGATCTTCGAGTTGGATGGCGAGAAGTTTTATCTTCCGTCTAACAAGAGGCACTTTCCTTTGTCTTCTTTTGAGTGTGTAACTCAGGCTCGGAAGATGGCATGGGGCGTGAGCCGCAGTGTCGAGTCCGTCCACGTCGGGAGATTGAAATCTCAGTCTCCTGGTTTTTCAAGGGCGGGCCCTCCTCACAACATAATAGGCCTATATCCTGGAAACGTGTCGCGGGAGCTTCCGGTAGGAGAGAATCCGGCTGTGGCGCAGACCTTTGGCACCCAATTCTGCGCAGTTGACGGGAATTATCCCGCCACTGACTTTAGGACTCCCGGTTGGGTTCATCCCCCAAAGACATGGTGGGCGGACCTAACCAACTATATCCTCGCTCACTTCGAGGAGGACTTGGAGAAGTTGAACCTCCATGAGGCCGTAAGGGCGACCTGCTACGGCATTGATATGAAGGTGGCGTGCTTCTACGCCATCCTTGAGTTATATTGCCCAGCTTCGGGGACCTTCTTCACCCCAGTTGACGAGTTGGGCATGACCTTGCACGAGATGAGGGAAATCTCTGCCCTGCCTTTTGGGTCTCTCCCGTATGAAGAGTACTTTCCAAGCGAGACAGAGTTGGCTCTTCTGGAGAAGCAGGAGCCTGCTTTATTTGAGACTTATCGGGAGTTAATGTGCCATTTGCACATTTGTTCCAGCATCCATGGTGGCAGCAAGGGTAGCTCGAAGAGCTTGAAGAACTGGGCGAGTTACCTATTCCCATATATGAAGAATGCTCCTGAAGCAGCTCATTGTGGAGTCGCAGATGGCGACATTTTTGAACGGATGGAGGTATGCCTCCAAAGGGATATTGTCATGACAGAAGACGATGGTCCCTATAAGAAGGGTGATATCCTTCGGAGCTTTCACCATCAGGCTCGTCAGCCGATGTCCCGGAAGGCATTGTTGGCCGTTTTCTTAACCGTCTGGTTGAAGAAATGCGTAGTGCCATCCTCCTCGGGTTACATTGTCCACCTGAATGTTTTGCTGCCTGCCGTTCGCTTGGTCCATGGCCACCGTCTGGGTCTCCTTCCGGTCATGGTGTGCTGTATTCAAAGAGGCCTCCGCGCACTAACGGAGGCTTTCTGCAGGCCACCGGCGATGAGGCGTGGGAAGGGTGCCATCCTTCCTTGTGATGGACCCAATCCTAGGGTGGGTCTGCCATACACTTACTTAATGGCGTGGTTTGCCTTGCACTGCCCTTCTATGATTGAAGCTGGAGAGGACCCTCCGCAAGGTGTTCGAATGGCTCTTCTCCGCCGATTCGAAGGATGTTCCTGGCTGAAAACCTACGTGGCCGAGGCCCGCAAGTTAGTGCGTCGTCATGACGCTTACAACTTATTCCGCTGTTTTCCTCGCATTCGGGGCGCAGGGTACGACGAGGAATTCCAAGGTGCGGAGTCAAGACGGTCTCCCATGAGTCGGGGGGTTTTTGAGTGGCTGGTCAGCATCCGGCCCTCACATTTATTGTATAGAAGCGGGGATGTCTGCTATTTAGAACCTTACATCCCAAGTCGGTTTGCTCGGCAGTTCGGGTACGACCAGCTGTATGTGGGCAACCCCAATCTCGATTTAGCCTTCATGGGGTGTCTCATCGATGGGGCCCGTGCCTGGCGATTCTTTACTGCGGGCGGCACTGGGGCGTGGCTGCGCACGCCGTTGAAGGATCCCAACCTTCTGACGACCCTGTGCTTTTGCCAATGGTATGCGGCTTCCAACTCCACACCTCCTGGATTCAATGCCAACCGTTCGGGTGTGAAGTTAATATCTCATCGACTGAAGCGAAAGGCTTCTGAGAGAAAGGAAGGCAAACGGGTTCGTGTCCCTGGCTTGGAGGAGTTCATCGCTGTAGATGATAGCGAGGCTTCTGATGCAGCGAGTCCTCGCTTTGAGGCGGGGATGGGAGCTGATACTCATGCGGCTGGCTCTGGTGTGGTGGGAACATTTTCCCCATGACGTGCGGGAGAAGTGGAAGAAGAGGATTCTGACGTCCACTTCAAGAGAAAGCGGGCAGGTAGCTCTCGTAGGAAATCATTGGCGAAGAAGTCCCGTCGCCAAGCTCCTACGATTGTCGTAGAGGGTTATCTCTCTACAGCGATTCCTCCTGTTGCCCCATTAGCAGCTGAACCGTCGGTTGCTGAATCGACTAGTGGTGAATTCGCTCCAGGTCTGGGTAAGGTTAACCTTGTCCATATAATACGCCTTTTTGTACGTTCCCATTGACTTATTATCGATCCTTTTTGATTGTAGGAACTGAGGCAGCTAGAGAACAAGGTGAACATTGTGATCCCCTATTCACTTATGGAGCTGAAGCTGGTTCTTTTGCCCGTCCGGAAGAGTCCGGAGGTGACGTGGCTGACATCGGTCCTTCGGGCGCTGGGACTTCTAAAGGAAGTCCTGAGGCATCGAGCTCTATCGGGTGGTCCACAGGATACTCGGCAAGCAAAAGCGAGCCGTCTATTCGTGTTGATTCTGCCAAAAATTTTCCGATGGAGCCCCTGGAGACTGATGTGGCTGGCGAAACGTTTGAGGCGACGTCATCTTATGGTATTGTTGTAACCTCTTGGTTTCTTCTGCATGTAGTGTTCCGACCGACCGCAGTCTTGTTACAGGTGTTCGGCCTCAAGATGCATCAGCTTCAAGAGAGCCGGGAAATCTCCCCGAAGGGTCAAGGGTGACATGAGCGCTTCGACCACGGTTGATGCTGCTATGTTGGACGCGTTGTACGGCGACCTGCCTTCTTATCGGCCCAAGTCAGCCGAAAGGCCAGAAGCTGCGGAGGCGGTAGTCCCGGAGGTGTCCTCACTCCCAACTGTATCAACGAGCGGGGTGATAACAATTTTGCCAAGTACGGAGCTGAGGGTGATCACAAGCCCTACTTCTCCAACCCTGGTGGTTGAGCCTGCTGCTCAAGAGGTGGTTTCTAGTCCTTCTTCCGCGATGGCTGGCGTTCTGATTTCGATGAGGACTCCGCCGAGATCGCCCTCGGCTTGTCCGGTTGCTGCCAGTGCCCCCGCCGCTTCTTCTGCGACGGCGTCGACCAGGCTGGTGGACTATTCCGAGGTTGCCTCTTTACCGGAAGTAGCTGAGGTCGAGAACGATTATATCGGTGACCTGGTCGATAACTTTTATAAAGGCTTAGGGCGAACTATCGACCTGGTTCTGAAGGGCTCGACTATGCCATTCTCAAGGTTAAAGGGGGTCCTCTCCCGTGATATTGAGAGTATTCGGGACTTTGAGGGATATCACCAGGCCACTGCTTTGGAGCTCCTGGTGGATGAATTTGAGAAGGATGCGGAGGAATGGCGCCGCCTCCACCGTTCGGACCCAGAGTCTTTAGTTGATGACCGGCTCGCGCTTCTCATTGCTCAAAAGCACGAGACTCGGCTTGCCGCTCAGGAGGCTGCTAAGGCTATCTCTTCTGCCTTGAAATCCTTGGAAATAAGGGAAGCGGAGGTTGGAAGTGCAATTGACGCCTCCACTAGTGCTCTTCTTGGCGCTGAGGATAAGATTGCGAAGGCTGAGGAAATGATTAGGAAAGCGAATCTCCTCTTATCCAAGGCCATACCGGTGCGTCTTGAGGAAACTGCGCGGCTTGAAGAGCTCAAAGCTCAGAGTGAGGAGCTTGCGCGGCAGGGGTTGTCACAGAAGGCAACTTTGGTGGAGGCCGAAGCTCGTCTGGCTCAGGCGGAAGATTTCAATGAGGCTGAGCTGAGGTCACAAGCACTTGCCCAGGCTGCTGACGACAGGAAGACGAGGCTAAACACCCTCGGAGAGCGGCTCAAATCGTACATTGTACGCTTGTAGCTCCATGTACTTTATCCTCTTGAAATGAATGAAAATTCTTTCTCCTTTTGTCGAATTTCAATCTTGTTCTTTTTGAATTGCGATTCCGAATTGTAGTGCAACTCCTTGAGAACATAATTCTTGTTGGGTTGGATAATGAGACTTGGCTATCTGTCAGTTCAGAGGTCGCAATGACATAACTGGTTGAGACGCCACCAAGCTCAAAGCTAGCCCTTTGCGGGGCTAAAAAGAGGGGGGGTACTTGCCTTTTGTAGATGTCAGCAAGTATCAGGATTGAGACTTGGCTGTCTGCTGGTTCAGAGGTCGCAATGACGTAACCGATTGAGACGCCACCAAGCTTCAAAGAAGGTGATACTTATCTTTTGTAAATGTCAATAAGTATTGAGACCTGTCTTTTGTAAATGTCAACAGGGCTCAGAATTGAGACTTGTCTTTTGTAAATGTCAACAAGCTCAAAATTGAGACTTGGCTGTCTGCTGGTTCAGAGGTCGCAATGACATAACCGGATGAGACGCCACCAAGCTCAAAAATTGGTGATACTCATCTTTTGTAAATGTCAACGAGTATCGAGACCTGTCTTTTGTAAATGTCAACAGGGCTCGGAATTGAGACTTGTCTTTTGTAAATGTCAACAAGCTCAAAATTGAGACTTGGCTGTCTGCTGGTTCAGAGGTCGCAATGACATAACCGGATGAGACGCCACCAAGCTCAAGGTTGGTGATACTCGTCTTTTGTAAATGTCAACGAGTATCGAGACCTGTCTTTTGTAAATGTCAACAGGGCTCGGAATTGAGACTTGTCTTTTGTAAATGTCAACAAGCTTAAAATTGAGACTTGGCTGTCTGCTGGTTCAGAGGTCACAATGACATAACCGGATGAGATGCCACCAAGCTCAAGGTTGTAATGGAGTTTGGAACAAGGTTTCGTTTTCACGGGGAGAAACGAGGGAATCACTGTCATAGGTTTAATGTTAACATAACAGCGAAATGTATATGTGGTCTTACCATTCTATGGATGAGAATTGGTAAGTGATTTTGGAGGTCTCGTTCTCACAGGGAGAAACGAGGGAATCACTATCATAGGTTTAATGTTAACGTAACAGCGAAATGCATTTGTGGTCTTACCATTCTGTGGATGAGAATTGGTAAGTGATTTTTGAGAGGGAATCAAATAGGAACAGGTCCCTTAGGATTTTTAGCAAACCCCCAGCTGTCAACGGTTTGATATGCCTTTACCAACTACCGTTTGAATTGGGCTAGCCATGCTATTCCCCTCAGCATGATGAGTTGTCGAGGACTTATGTTAGGCTTACAGGCCAACATTTTCCTCTATCCTTAATTGTTAAGGATATTGGATTATCGGGTTAATGTCTGCATAACCCTGACTCTCCTTTAGGATAACCGGTGCACGGCCAGGTTCCTGTTGGTTTATGGCTGTATGACCTCACTTGGAGGAAGAGAAAGGCTCTCTTTGTGTGTGCTTCGGGCACGGAGATCTTGATCAGAGGTGTAGTGTTAACTTGATCAAGAGAAGGATCCTTGATTAAGGATAATACTTCTTTAAGAACTTGCCATTGATCGGCATCATGAGTAGGTCGCCATCTGAAGTCATAAGGCGGTATGCTCCGTTTGAATAGACTGTTTCTATTACAAACGGTCCTTCCCATTTAGGCTGAAATTTGCCTTTGGTCTTGTGCGTCATAATCATCGGTCGTCTGACGGCTAAGACCAGGTCTCCTTTCTGGAAGACTCTCTGTTTGACCTTCTTATTGAAGGCTTTTGAGATTCGAGCTTGATATAGCTCGATATGCTGCTGAGCTTGTAGTTGCTTCTCGTCCAAAGCTTCGAGCTCTTGAAGGCGTAGGCGATCATTGTCCTCTGATGTGGTTTAGTAGTCAGAGCGACTCGTAACGACGGCATCTGGATTTCTAATGGGAGGACTGCTTCGCACCCATATACCAGGGAAAAAGGCGTATTGCCTGTCGGTGTCCGCACCGTGGTTCGGTAGGCCCAAAGACATTCACCGAGCTTTTCGTCCCAATCTCGCTTATTCGAGGAGACAAATTTCTTGAGTAGCTTGATGATTGTTTTGTTGAATGCTTCCGCCAAGCCATTGGCAGCAGGATTATAGGCAGTTGAAGCCACATTCTGAATTCGGTATTTATCGCAGAACCGATAGAATATTTGGCTTATGAATTGGGGACCGTTGTCGTGGATGATCCGCCTAGGGACACCAAATCGATGGATGACGTGGTGCTTGATAAAGTGAACCACATTGGAGGTTTTGACTTCAACCAGTGGTATAGCCTCCGCCCATTTTGAAAAGTAGTCGGTTATTGCTAGGATAAACCGGTGACCTTTTGTCGAAGAAGGGCTGATTGGCCCTACGACATCTATTCCCCATGCTTCAAATGGCCATGAAGCAACAGTCGGGTGGAGCAGCTCCGAAGGCTGGTGTACGAAGTCCGCATGAATCTGACATACTTTACACCTTCGTGCATATTGGATGGCGTCAGCTATCATAGTTGGCCAATAATATCCCAGCCTATGCAACCTGTCTTTAAGCTTTGGACCTGGCTAATGAGCTCCGCAAGTGCCATCGTGCGCTTCTTGGAGCGCTTTCTGTGCCTCTGAATTGGAAAGGTAACGGAGGAGGAGACCGTCATATGAACGACGGTAGAGTGTCTTCAGAATCGGATCGTAGTGGAAACGGAGAGACCTTCGTCTGACGGACGCCGCTTCTTTAGGATCGTCTGGAAGTAGACCGTGCAAGGCATAGTCAATGAGAGGAAAGCGCCAATCCCTCGGCTCAAGATCCGTAGAGACATTATAGACTTCTCGAATTCTTAGCATGTGCTTGGAGCATACAAGATGTCGAGTTGCGACTGTGAGGTGATACTCGGTGTCGGCTGGCAAGGCTAGCGTCGTCGCTAATGCAGCAAGAGCGTCCGCCTTGGTATTCTGAGATCGAGACACATGCCCGATGTAGAAACCTTCAAATAGGTTAGCCAATTCGATGGCTGTATGGTAATAAGGCACCAAGTCCTCATGACGGACTTCGTATTCCCCTTTAACTTGATACTCCCAAGAAGGATTTTGTCGGGTTCATTTTCAGTTGATGAGCCCGCATTATGTCGAACATCGTTCTCAGGTCGCGAAGATGTTTATTTTTGTTGCGGCTTTTGACGGCAATGTCGTCGACGTAGCACTCCACTGTTTTTCGGAGATGATCGCGGAAGATTGTACTCATTGCCCACTGATAGGTTGCTCCGCCGTTCTTCAGTCTGAAGGGCATTACAGTGTAGCAGTATACCCCCAATGGTGTCGGAACGAAGTATGCTTCTCATCGTCGGGATACATCTTAATCTGGTTGTACCCTGAAAAGCCGTCCATGAAAGACATCCTTTCGAACCCGCATGTGTTGTCAGTCATGACGTCGGTGATGGGTAGCGGAAATTCATCCTTGGGACAGGCCGTATTGAGATCACGATAGTCGATGCAGATCCGTATTTTCCCGTTCTTCTTGAGGACAGGGACTATATTAGCCACCCAATCTGGATGTTGTTCCTCCCGAATGAAGCCACATGCAATGAGCTTGTGAACTTCAGCTTCAATAGCTTCCATGATGTTCGGGCGAAACTGACGTTGTTGCTTCTTGACTGGCTTAACGTCAGGCTTGATGTTTAGACGGTGCATAGCGACCTGTGGATCAAGTCCAGGCATATCTTCGTAGCTCCACGCGAAGACGTCTATATACTCTCTTACGAGTATTATCAATTCTTCCCTCTCCGTAAGTGATAGGCTTTCACTTATAAAGATGGGCTTGGGGTTAACTTGATTACCCAGGTTGACCTGCATCACCTTGTCTTCAGTGGGTGGCTCGAGCAGTTCGAATCATTTTTCCCATTGAAGGTCTAATTGCTGGGCCCATGGTTCTTCATCGGTGGCTTCTACGGGCTCTAATTGACTGCTTGAGGTCATATTAGCAGTGAGGTCTTTGAACATTCCTCCTATGCTGATATCGGAGTCCCACTCGGAGGATGAAGCCGAATGTGATGGAATTGATCCATCGTCCTTGAATTGAACTGTTACTGATTATGTGGGTGTGACGTAACCTAGCCCCCTGCGTATACTATCATAGTAATTTGCAGGCTTCCCTTTAGGCACAAAGTTTCGCATTAAATCGCGCCTTCCTTTTCCGAAATTCAGGCCTGCTCCACGCTTCAAGTCGTACCCCATTTTCTTCATAATATGGCGTGCTGGCCGCGCGTAATGAAAGAATTGTGGAGTGTCTGAATCTGAGCTTGAATCTGCAGTTGTGGATCCCCGTGGCCGGGTTCTACCGAAGATTATCGGCGATTGACCTTGTTTGGACAGAGGGATCACCAGTGTGGCCCCCTCTATAGCTTCCACGGATGTGCTGGCCACACTTGGCTCATGTACGGGCACATGCAGAGAGCCATCCGTAATGGATTTAATCGACCCAATACTCGCAGGATAATCAAAAGAAATATTATCATTAATTACCCATTCACCTTCATCCTCTGAAGGAGTATTACATAGGGATTATTGAGACATGCTATAACTGGTTCACCAATCAGAATGGCTGGCATGCCTGTTTCGGATTCTGAATCCGCCTCGTTGCCACTTTCATCATCGTCCGGCAACGATTCTTTGAGTGCTCCACCGGCCTCTTGATATAGGAGAGCGTCTGTGAAGTAGTTTTCCACCCCTTTGAATGGTTGCCTTTCAGCAAAGACAGTTCGTACTGTCGCATCATCTTCAACATATTTGAAGCATTGATGGAGGGTGGAAGGGACGATCCAGTTGGCATGGATCCATGGCCGTCCCAGCAGCAGGTTATATGATGTGTCAGCATCAATGACATAGCATGTCACTTCTGACTTCAGGCTCCCAATTCTGCAACGGAGCTGAATTTTCCCAAGTGGGTGACTGCTTCCAGCGTTGAAACCGTATATTGTAGTAGTGGTTGCGGACAACCTGTACAATGGTATGCCGAGGAAGTAGAGAAGCCTTTTGGGGATGATGCTGAGTGCAGACCCCGGATCGACTTGTATTCTTTCAATGCATGTTGAACCGATATATCCGGTGTAGTACAGAGGTCGATCGTGCTTGTTGTCTTTGAGAAGCATATCTTCCGCCGTGAATGTAATAGCGGGCACCTTTGATTGTGTATGATGACATTCTGGGCAAGGAGACTGAACGTCGTCGTTAGGAATTTCAGGCATGCATGTCAGAAAGGATTCTGAATTGGCTAGCGCATCCCTGAGTGCTTCTCTTGTTTCTTTCGAGAGGCGAAGGAGCTCGTGTATAGTGATACGAGCTGGGATATTGGCCAGCTGAGCCAATATGTCAAAGCGAAAGGGCGTATCAAACCCTTGGCCTGGTGGCTTCTTCAACACGTGGTCGAATCGTACCTCCTTAGGCCTCTCTTTTCCCTTGGTTGGGATTGGAGTGGATGCTGGTATTTGTACTGACGTCGTTTGCTGTTGTGTCTCGTCAGTAGACTTTTCATACTGCCTTAAGTATGATTTTCCAGATCGGGTACCCGTCTGTTGAGGTAGGTCAGCCTGCGTTGTGCAAGCATGCTTTTCTCCTTCAGAATCACTGAGGGAAGCCGATGTCAGATTGCCGTCGTCTAGCAGGATGGAGATGACATTGCAAGACTTGCCCTTTGAGTTGGGCTGCTTTAGATCCCGCTGTACGTCTTGGACGAGGTCTGGATGTATCCACATGACTTCTCCTGTCTCCAATGTTAAGGAACAAGACCCTTATTGTTTTGGGCTGTAGCTGGAAGATGCTTGACTTCCAACCGTGGCGCAGGGACGGAATAAGTCCCGTCAGGAACTGTGACCTTTTGAGTGGTGCCGAACTCAAGAGTCACCATATTGGCAGTGACTTTCTTCTGCTCCGTCTTCAACGTCAGAACCCCGGCATCGACCAGGGCTTGTATTCTGTCCTTGAGGACATAACACTTGTCAGTAGGATGGTGGATCATCCTGTGGTAGAGGCAGTATTTAGGGTCATTTGTGTGCCCTATCTCATTGGGACGCCGAGCATCTGGCAGCTTCATTTTGTTCCCTTTGTGGAGCAGATGGAATATCGTGACCACCTGATCGTCTTTGAACGAGTATTGCTTTGGAGGGAATTTAGGCTCCTGATTGTTGAAGCCACTCTTCTTGGCCTTCGACTGCACATCTCCGGATAACTCTACAGACATAGTCTCTTTGCCTTTAGCTTGAGAAGATTGCGGTAGGTCGCTACGCCCTTTGTTGTTCATCCCCCACTTGCCTCTAGGGGCGGATGGTTCGAACTTTTTAGCCGACTTCTTGGCTATCTCTGCTTGTTCGATCAATTCTTTCCAAGTGTGGGCTTTGACAGCCCCCATGCGAACTTCGACTTGGTCTAGGAAGTTGTGTCTGCATGTCTGTAAGAGCATGGGTAATGGCATCCCTGCTGGGCACATCAAGGATAAGTTTCTGAACCGTTCAATGTAGTCACGGACAGATTCGCCCTTCTTCTGTACAGTGGAGAGGAGCTTGTCCATGGTCACTTCGGTGTCGTCCTCATAGAAACGAGAGAGGAACCGAGTTTCCAGGTCGATCCAGGAGTTGATAGAGCCCGGGGGAAGACTGCGAAACCAGTCAAATGCCACCCCTTTTAAGGTGCCAATGAAAAGCCTAGCCATGATGGCGTCATTGCTTATAACATTACCAGTCTGAGACCGGAAATAGTAGATGTGCTGATTTGGCGAGCTCTTTCCATCATAGGTATGCAGCGTTGGCGGTTTGAACTTCGGTGGATATGGCACCGAATCCCACTCCAGCGGATAAGGACGGACTGCCCCTACCTTCTTTAATTCATCCCTCTGAGCTAGGGATGCGATTTGAGCCTGGAGGCCCTTGAGGACTTCGGCGTCTAAGGAAGAACCCTCTTTGCATTTCTCCGTCTTTGGCTGCTCATTGCTGAAGTGTTCCTCCTCATCGTGATTGCTCCCGCATCATTGTTATTCCGGTCACTGAGGAGTTGTGCGAGCATTTGTTGAATATTGTCCAGAGCCTCTTGCTGAGTCTTGAAAGTTTGCTCCTGAGCTTCCAGGCGCCGACGAAGATCGTCGTTGACGTTATCAGCCATATTGACTGATGCTCTGTCTGTTCGCACTGAACTGACTGTCGCCGAAGAGGCGTACCCACTATCTTCATCTTCTTCGTCCAATGATTGGAGTGATCTCCTGGGCTGTGGCGAGGCTAGGGCCGTCGAGGAAGAAGGCTGTTCATAATTGTAGGGTATCGCCACCCTGGATCTGGTGTTTCAGAAAACACCTTCCTCATGCACCAAGACTTCGCCTAAGCCTGGGCTGTAGTATGGATCTGGGGAGCTGTAGGGGGTGTCGTCAGATGTTTGTCTTCCCCTGCGCAGCTCTCGTCCTCTCCCAGTCATGTTGACGGATGCGGAGGGGAGATCTCGCAAGATACTCCTTCTGCGATGCTTCATCGGGGCTTGTACCGATAGTCGATCAAAAACTGACCGTCGTCTTGGAGGCGTGGCGGAGATTGGTCCCAGCCGGCAATGGACCGAGTGGAGTGTCACCAGCTGACATCCCACTTGTCGACAACAGGGGAAGAGGTTTGTCTATCCGTCAACAACTTCCTCAAATCGAACCCGGTTGGGTCCCTGCAATCGAGCGCAAAGGCTCTTTTGGATCGCACATAGGGCGATGTCCCGCTTCTTTTATCCCTGCAGATAGGATTAGCACTGAGTAGTGCTTTGGTTCTAGCTTCGCCATCAGACGCAAACTTAGTGCTTGACGCACTGGAAAGCGGAGCACGCTGTGGTGCTTTACCCGCTATGCTGCTGCGAAGGTAATTAGCCTTAGATAGTACTTTGGCTTTAGCTTCGCGGTCACGAGCCCTGCGCGTACGCTGTGGTACAGTAGCTTCGCTCATGAGAACGAGGCCGGCGTGAGGCATTGCTGCTCTTGAATTGGGTGACGGTATGATTGCCGTCTTGATTTTATGATTGGAGCAGACAGGCATCTTGCCTTTTTCTTCGCGAGAGAGGCGCGGTTTAGGCGTAGCTACGCCTGAAGATTCGGTCGGAGACTTCTGTTTAGGCTTCCATATCCGCCTTGGCAGAGGAGACTTAGGTTCGCAAGGAACCTGATTAGCCACACACGAGGCTGAGGGGTGTTGACAGAATTCTGCTTCCGGTTTCTGATTTGCAGCCTTGGTCATGGAAACCCTCCTATGCTTCCGTGCTCGAAGCATTGGGCCACCCCCAGAGAGGACTTCTTCAAATCTTCCTTGATCGAACTGAACCACCAAGTTCTCACAAGTAAAGGAATCAGACTGCGGACATGCTTCCTTGTTGCGCCAGAGGACTGCAGCAGGTTCGCAGGGGACCTTTTCAGTCTCCGCAGAGACTTTCCTTGAAGATTTAGCTAGAGGGGCTCTGGCTGCACCGGCTTTTCTGAATTCAGAGTTAGACCCGAAGGTCTGTTCATCGCATTGCGACATTTGATTCTTGGCAGAGGAGAATACTGTCCCCAGTGGAGTCGCCATCTTGTTTTTCATTATGTTTGCAGAGGGGAAAACTTACAAAAAAGAATTTGAGGAGCTAAATTACAAGTATTCTTAAAAAGATTACAAGTAGATCCCCTCAGAGATTCTGGAGAAGTGTGCCGATAGGAGTCTGGTCAGTGCGCGACCACTTTGTCCCTTTGACGATGCGAGCGATGAGATTCCCTTCTCGCCTGGTTCGGGGAATCAGAGAATAGAAGGTTGGTAGAACCCTCTTGCTGCTTCTCAAAATCGCCTTCAATAAGGAATTCCTTCTCGCCTGGTTCCGGAGATTCCTTGAGAAGAAGGACGACGTTAGGGTATCAACACCCTGATTAGAGAAAGCAATTCTCTAAAAGGTCTCTGAATTCGAGAGCGCACGGTGCGTCGTGAAGAAGCCTCTGCTTGTGGAGTCCTCTTGTGTGCCTATGCGTGCGTATTTGTCTCTCTCTCCTTGTACCCCTGGTGGGCTATTTATAGGGAGAGCAAGGGTATAATCGTCCCTTGAAAATATAGAAACAGATTGAATCGAATCTGTTTAAATCTGGAAAGTAGCCTTGCTGCGAGGCTAGGATCAGCTTCTGCGAAGTTAGAATTGGCAGGTCGGTGGACCTCTCGATCTGTTTTGATCCTTTCCATATCGTTGGAGGATTTTCCCTGATCTTCTTACTCGTTTTAGGAGAGTCAAGAGATTGTGGCAATCAACTACCAAATTTGATCTCTGATTGGATTTGAATTGGATTCAATCTGATTGGATCGGATCTCATCCGGAGATTTGATTGGTCAAAGGTTGACCATAGCAGACCAATAGCGGAGCTGTCAGCATTGAGCTCGTAGCGGGGTTAGAGGCAGCTTTTGGCGAAGTCCGAAAGAAACCTTTTGGCGGAGCTGGAAGTCCTCTGTGGCGAAGTTGCAAGTCAGCTTCTTGGCGAGGCTTTGAATGACTTCAAGGCGAAGTTGGCTGATATTAGCCTCTCAAGCGAGGCTATCCCTATGAGCTCATGCGATGCTAAGTGCTAGTATCTTAGACCTGCTGAGGTCTATTTAGAAACAATCCGGGTTCACTGTCTGCTTGCTGGATCAGTGGAGTCCAAGTTGCTTCCCTGTCCCTCGGGGATGGATGGAAACTGGTCTTCAGCTCGTCTGTCACTTGTCTTTTGTAAATGTCAACAAGTTTAGACATTGTTCGGACCAATAAGAATCTTGTCTTTTTTAAGTGTCAACAGTATGTATAAATGCATGAACTGGCAGAGAGGTAGAGTTACTGATACATTGGGTCAAAAAGACCAATGGCTGCGTTTGCTTCCGGTACTGACTCCAAAATGGTTTTAAACGTTGACCATTTACCTTGAATACATTTCCTTTTTTAGGGTCGTATATCTCTATGGCTCCATGTGAAAACACAGTCTTAACAATGAACGGCCCTGTCCATCTTGATTTTAACTTTCCGGGAAAGAGATGAAGTCTAAAGTTATAGAGTAATACTTTTTGTCCTTGGACAAAAGTTTTTCTCGTGATGAACTTATCATGAAAAATCTTAACCCTATCCTTCATAATTTTCACATTTTCATATGCCCCGTTCCTTAACTCCTCAAGTTCAGAAATTTGCAATTTTCAAAATTCACCGGCCTTATTTAGATCAAAATTCAGCTGCTTTATTGCCCATAAGGCTCGGTGCTCTATCTCAACGGAAAGGTGGCAAGCCTTTCCAAAGACTAGTCTATAAGGAGACATTCCTAGAATCGTTTTAAAGGCGGTCCTATATGCCCATAAGGCATCTACCAATTTGGTGGACTAGTCCTTTCGATTTTGATTCACAGTTTTCTCTAAGATAAGCTTAACTTGCCTATTTGAAACTTCTACCTGCACACTGGTTTGAGGATGGTATGGTGTAGATAACTTGTGTGTTATGGCATATGTTCACATAAGAGCTTCAAAAATTCTATTACAAAAATGTGTACCATTATCACTAATTATGGCATGAGGGGTTCCAAAGCGTGAGAAGATGTTTTCTTTCAAGAATTTGACAACAACTTTGTTGTCATTTGTCTTGCAAGGGACGGCTTCAACCCATTTGGATATGTAATCTACAGCCAACAAGATGTATTGGTGCCCAAATGAATTAGGGAAGGGACCCATAAAATCAATGCCCCAAACATCAAAGAGTTCGACTTCTAGAATTGGATTTAGGAGCATCATATTACGTTTAGAAATCCTTCCTATCATTTGGCATCTTGTGCAAGTTTTGCAAAAGTCAAATGCGTCTTTAAACAGAGTGGGCCAATAGAAGCCACTCTGTAGGACCTTTTCGGCAGTTTTGCGGGAACCAAAGTATCCACCGCAAGCAAATTCGTGACAAAAGGTTAGAACGCTTCTAGTTTCCTCGTCGGGAACGCATCTCCTAATAATTTGGTCACTATAATATTTGAAGAGGTAAGGGTCCTCCCATATGAAATATCGGACTTGAGACAAGAACCGGTATCTATCCTGTTTTGACCAACTAGATGGTGTTTGGTTTGTAACTAAGTAATTAACTATGTCGGCAAATCATGGTTCCGTAGAGATTGCTAGAAGTTGTTCGTCGGGAAAATTATCGTTGATGGGCAGTTCGTCAGAAGGTGCGTTTGGTATATGAGAGAGATGGTCTGCGACAACATTTTTGACACCCTTTTTATCTCGAATTTTGAGATCAAATTCTTGAAGGAGGAGGATCCAACGAATGAGTCGGGCCTTCGCATCCTTTTTGAGCATTAGGTATCGAAGTGCAGAATGGTCGGTGAATATTGTGGTTTTGCTCCCAAGTAGGTATGGGCGGAATTTCTCCAAAGCGAACACTACTGCTAAGAATTCTTTCTCGGTTGTAGTATAGTTCACTTGGGCATCATTGAGTGTCCTACTTGAATAATAGATCACGTGCTGCTTGTTATCTTGGCGTTGTCCTAAGACAGCGCCTATCGCAAAATCAGAGGCATCACACATGATCTCGAAGGGTTTGAATCTCTGGAAGTGAAATGATAGGTGCAGAGATAAGTTCCAATTTTAGTTTCTCCCACGCGCTACTACACTTATCGTCAAAGATGAAGGGCACGTCCATGGCTAAAAGGTTTGTAAGAGGTCTAGCAATTTTGCTAAAATCTCTAATAAACCTACGGTAAAACCCGGCGTGTCCTAAGAAAGAACGAATGTCTTTCACGCATCGTGGAATTGGGAGTTTGGCTATGATCTCCACCTTAGCCTTATCCACTTTTATCCCTTTCCTAGATATTTCATGACCTAGGACAATCCCATGCTGCACCATGAAGTGGCACTTTTCCCAATTTATGGTCAAGTTCTTTTCGGTGCACCTTTTTAGCACTAGCTCTAAGTGATGAAGACATTGGTCAAACGAATTTCCATTGACGGAGAAGTCGTCCATGAAGGTCTCTAAGAGGTGCTCGACCATGTCGGAGAAAAGGCTTAACATGCAACGTTGAAAAGTGGCTGGGGCATTACATAGGCCGAAAGGCATTCGACGATAGGCAAATGTCCCAAATGGACATGTGAACGTTGTCTTTTCTTGGTCCTCTTAGGCTATTGGGATTTGGTTATACCCTGAGTAACCGTCCAAGAAACAGTAATACTCATGTCCCGCTAATCGTTCCATCATTTAGTCGATAAATGGGAGGGGAAATGCTCTTTTCTAGTAGCGGTGTTCAACTTGCGATAGTCTATGCATACTCGAACCTTGGTAGGTAGTCGTGTTTGCACTAACTCTTGCTTATCGTTTTCCACCACAGTGAAACTGGACTTCTTAGGGACCACGTGCACTGGGCTGACCCATTCGCTATCGGAAATGGGATAAATGATCCCATTATCTAACAGTTTCATTATTTCGCCTTGTACAGCCTCTGGCATGAGCGGGTTTAGCCTACGTTGTGGGTCCCTTTTCGGTTTAACCCCTTCATTTAGATGGATTCTATGCTGGAATATTTTAGGGCTTAGTCCCTTGATATCGGCCATAGTCCAACCAATGGCCTCCCTATGTCTGCTAAGGGTTGCCAATAGGTCTTCCTCTTGCCTATTAGTCAAATTGGAGGCAAGTATGACTGGTAACATCTCTTGTTCACTAAGGCAGGCGTACTTAAGATGTTTAGGCAAGGTCTTTAACTCCAAGGAAGGAGGTGGCTCGATGGTGGAGGTATTAAGCTTAAATTCTCTATCTCTATAAAATTTGTACTTGCTGCCCACTCAATCTCATCAAGGTTGAGATCACTAGATTCTAACTCTTCCTCATCCTTTGATTCTAGTGATCTCCTATTTGTGCTCACTAGTCATATTTTCAATGAAGTTGACCTCAAAGGGTTGGTCGTTTATGTCGTAGGGGTGTTTTCCTAAGTTGATAACATTGACTTCCTTGGTCATGTCTCCAAAAATCAATCTCATGGATCCGTTTCTACAATTTATGATTACGTTAGCGGTCGCTAGGAACGGACGTCCTAAGATGATGGGAGTTTGGGACCTAGGATTAGACACAGGTTGTGTCTTTAAAACAATGAAATCAACTGGGTAAATGAATTCTCCTACCCATATAAGGACATCATTGATCTCTCCCTTTGGAACTTTAATTGATCGATCAGCTAATTGGATCGTAACTTGAGTTGGGTTGAGTTCACCCAAGCCAAGTTGTTGATATACGGAGAAGGGAAGCAAATTAATGCTTGCTCCTAAATCGAGGAGTGCTCGATTAATTTCAGCTCGACCTATTGTGCAAGAAATGGTGGGGCAACCAGGATCCTTGTACTTGACTGGGATCTGGTTGGACAGTAGCTCACTAATGTTAGTGGCTAGAAAAATCTTCTTAGGCACATTTGTCTTTCTTTCTTGGTGTACATGTCCTTAA
The DNA here is from genome assembly GCA_038442645.1 of Agave tequilana. Classification (NCBI taxonomy): domain Eukaryota; kingdom Viridiplantae; phylum Streptophyta; class Magnoliopsida; order Asparagales; family Asparagaceae; genus Agave; species Agave tequilana. The sequence goes on from JAVJIF010010725.1 coordinate 73,128, forward strand.
GGAATTTGCCATAACTAGGGACCTGTTGGATTGCATCAAGAAGTGGTATATTAAGCCTAACTTGATTAAACACCTCGAGTAGTTTCTCCATATGTGCATATTATTACTCCTAAGCCTATTTGGAAATGGGGCTATAGGTTGGTGCACTTGTTTTGCTGACGTGTCAACTTCAGTTTCTTTGAAGTTTTGTGGAGATGGAGTGGAACTAGATGGAATGGACAATTGAGTTAGGTCCTGTGGCATGGATACTTGATTATCAACTTGTTTCCCTGATCTCAATATATGAACCAAGTTACACTGGTTTGGGTCTTGAGCCTCATTGACTTGCCTAGGATTCATAGTGTTTGACAATGGTTGACTTGGTAGAGTTCGCTTTTATCTTTCTTGTTGATTTAGTTGCATCTCTATCCTATTCAAGACTTGAGCTAGTGTGTCTTGGCTCTTAACTAGAGTGTCCACCTTTCTTTCCATATTAGAGAGTCATGTTTCCATCTGTGAATTTTGGAACGAATGTGGAGGATTTTGGTTGGGATAATTTTGTTGACAAGGAGATTGTTGAAAATTGTTGGAGAATTTGCGCCTTGTGTGATCATTGTTGTTAGGGCCCCATGAGAAATTTGGGTGATTTCTCCAACCGGGATTATAGGTGGACGAATATGGATTGTTAGCGGCCCTTGTGAAGGTCGCACTCATATGCTTGGGCAAAGTTTGATGAGCTATAAAGACTGGACATTTCTCGAACACATGGTTCATGTCTTGATAATAGTACAGCCTGCCGAAGGTGTTGGGCTGACTTAGTTCACTGAGACTAGTTCTTTAGTTTCAAGAGCTTCTAATCACAGCGGCTAGTTTAGCTTCGGTAGCTATGTTAGCCTCAATAGAATGGACACCTCCTTTAGAAGAGCTAGGGTCATTAGTCCTAAATTTTTCTAGAGTTGGCTCCCATTGAATGGTATTATCAGCCAATTCTTCATATAATACCCATCCTTCGTGTTTGTTGTTTTTCAAAAATCCTCCTTGGCACATGGATTCTAGTAGGGTTTTTGTTTGATACTCTAATCCATCATAAAGAGCTCGACAAAGTCGCCATTTCTCTATCCCATGATGAGGGCATTGGGCAAGGAGGTCCTTAAAACGTTCGAAGTACTTCAAAAAAGGTTCATTGGTTATTTGCTTAAACTGCAAGATGCTTTTCCTAATTAGTGCAGTCTTATGAACAGGATAAAACTTCTTTAAGAAGGCTTTGACGAAATGATCCCATGAGGATATGGAACCGGCCTCTAGACTGTAGAGCCATTTCTTTGCTAAGTCTTTCAAAGAGAATGAGACAAACCGTAATTTGATGGCTTCTACTCCTAGTCTGAGTATTTTCATCATTAGACATACTTCTTCAAATTCTCTTGTGAAAAAGTATGCATCCTCAGATTCAAGTCCATGAAATTTGGGAGAGTGTTGATGTATTGTGGTTTGAGCTCAAATTGGTCAACACCTTCATCGGGTAACTGAATGCAAGATGGAAGAGAGGTCCTAATAGGATAGAACCTATCTTGCAGTGATGGTGGTTGTGCCATGTGTGAGTCGGGTTTTTGTTCGGGTGATGAACTGGTCCTAGTTAGTCTAGATGTGAATGGGTCTCTCGACCAAGCTGACATGCACCGTTAACAAACAAGTTCACCCAATCAATCAAGAAAAGAAAAAAATAAAAATAAAAATCCTATTCTAGGGTAAACCTGGACCTAGACGACTCCTAACTTTAGACTGTCTTTAGGAGGTATATTGCCGACCTTAACCACAAGTTAATCGGCCAGGTAGGTGGCAAAGCTGGTGGGAGGTTATCCGTCAAAGATGTTCCTTAATTAAGTAACCACCGATCTTCGGGATTTCGGCCCTTAATCCCCTTCCTAGGCACTGATTTGACAAGAGTTAATTGGTGGTTGTGTTGGTGGAATAGGTGGAGGAGATAAGAGATGTGGGGCCTATGGTGGTGGATTGAGAGGAGGTGGAGGAAATGGTGATGGTGGTGGCTTGAGGTGGTAATATAGGTGGAGAGGAGGATGGTTGTGGTAGGTTTTGGAAGATGGTGAATGGAGGAGATGGTGAAGAAATTGAAGAAGGTGGAGGGAGAGAGAAGTGGGGGTGACGGTGATGACTTGGCTGGAGTACAGGCTGTCGCCGGCCTTGGGGTATGGCCAGCATGGGTCGCCAAAGGTGGGAGCAGCCACCGCCAGCTATGGGTTGATAGGGGTAGCCGCTTGGTGGAGAAGAGAGATAATAATAAGAGAGTGAGATAGGGAATTGGAGGGTGGGAGAGGGAATAGATGAGAAGGGGAGAGAGAAATTAGGTAGAGAGTAAAGATTTCGAGAGAGAGAGATAGAGAAAGAGAATTTGGAGAGGGGCGAAGCTATGCGTCAGCCGAATGATGGAGGAAGAAGGAGAAAAAGAAGAAGAGGAAGAAGGAGAGGAAAAAGATAGAAGGAGATGAAAAGTTGTGGAAGGTGGTGGAAGGAAAGAGAAGAAAAGAAAAAAAAAGAAAGGAGAAGAGAAGGGAAAAGGGAAAGGGAGAAAGCAGAAAAAACACATGATCCAAGTTTTAGGCTCGAGAAAATACAATTATTATTTTATTCGAAAAATTTAGGCAACTTCAGGAAGATCCCCAAAAAAATTTTAAAATAGAAAATATTATAGTGAGATACATGGTGAAATCAGATTTAAGAAATTCAATCTCATTTTTAAATTAAAATCTTAGAATCAATCAATGATACTAGTGGCCCCAGTTCAGTCGAATTTTAATAAATTTAGAAAAATCTCTAAAAATGCATTAAGATAGAAAATATAATTTTGAGGAACAATGTGAAATTTTTTTAAAGAAATTTAATTCTATTTATAAATTAAAATTAAAATACTGATTTTGAAGATTTTGCAGAAAAATCAGAAAAATTCCAGAAAATCATGAAAAATCTAAAATATTGAAAAATAGTGTTTGAAACTGAAATTGATCAAATTTGACTACTAAAAATATCAAATCGAGCAGTGCAGTAGGATCGGGTCCCCAATTCAGATTAGAGCTGACTTTGAGTCTGAAAATCTGGATCTGATACCAAATAATAATATAAATAATCACAAAAAAATAAATTTGAGAAAAAATAAGAAAATACATTCGAAAAATTTAGACATATAACTGAGTACGTATTCTAGGAATGGGGTGTTATAACAGGAAACTGCTAGCATAATGTGCTATGGACTAGCACAAGAAACTGGTAGTGTAGTGGTATGGACTAGCACGAGGAACTGCTAGCTTGGTAGAATGGACTAGAATAAGGAAACTTCTAGTGTAATAGAGTGTGTTTGCTCTGAAGATTAGGGATGCGACCCCTTCTCCTTGAAGAAGAAAGTTAGTATATATCTGACATGGATGCTGGCGTGCAGGCGGAATTAACGAACTGCTGTAACTACATGATTTGCACGTGTTAGATTTGTTGTAACGGTCGTGATCACTGGTGCTAGTCAGTTAAAATTGCTTGCCGGAGAATCTATCACTGTCTATAACTCCTGTGCTGATAGGGCATTACACGTTATGAACGTGGGGGATCGAGGACGGAGTTCCATAAGTATCGGTGGAGATCAAGGATGACCTGTTGCTGAAACTTTAGGTCACAGCGAAGCCTTCGGAACAGGGAGGATCTTGGTAGTTTAGACACGTGTTATCATTTTGGCGCGGGTTAAATTTTGACCACTATAGTATGTTATATAATATGTGTTAGACTTGTGAGTTAGAGTTTGATATTTGTATATGTATGGAGATATATGTGCAGCTGTTGGTACCTTTTGAGTTAGTATTAGGAATAATTACTGTGTTGAGATTGAGAATGCCAAGAGGGATCCTCTCGAGCATATATATATATAGAGAATAGACTTGTGTCATTCCAGAAGGATTCGAGGTCAAATCATTCCCACTTAAATACAACCCTATGACATCCGAATGCAAGATTCATTCCCGAAGTTAATCTACATTATTTCAAAAAAAATCACAAATCATGTATTTTGAATACTTTTGACCATCCATCCAAGTAGGCGCAAAATGGACGGTCGAAAGTAGCATATTACTTAGATCTACATCTTTAGACATGCAAATTCTCGATCCGACTATTCAGCATGATCTAAACACTTAAAAACCCTCACACACCAATTTTTGTTAGATTTCAAATATTCTACACCGTTAAACTAACCAACTCACCATTTCGGCTGCTTATTTTGCGCCTACTTGATGGATGGGAAAAAAGTATTTAAATACATGATTTTTTATTTTTAGTTACTTGAAATAATGTAGATCAACTTCAATAGAGTGGATCTTACATTCGGATGTCGTAGGGTTGTATTTGAGTGGGAAGAATTCGGCCTCGAATCTTTTGGAATGACACAAGTCTCTCTCTCTCTCTCTGTATATATGTCTATATATATATATATATATATATATATATATATATATATATATATATATATATATATATATATATATATATATATATATATATGAGATTATTAATATTTAAGACTATGATCTCGAGGATATGATAAGTAAGCCGATTGTGGCAGAAATTATATGATTGTAATACAGGACGTTGTAGTAATTATAGAGAAGATGATGCTGAAATTTAGTGAAAGATCAAATATTATTATGTGGTTCGAGAATATTAATAACTGAGACCAGGCCTGGCTCTCAGCAGGAGCAGCTTGAGCAACCGCTCAGGACCTCACTGCTGAGAGAATCCTATATGATTGGAAAATTGTTGGAGCTGAAGGGTTTTTATCTAAGGTTTAAAATTAATTTTGTTTCCCTCCTTAAAGCATGCCAATGTGGCACACTGGTTGGAACTCCTAAATTTTTTCCTAAGGTATCCAGAGTTGATCCCTAGTGGTGTACATTTTATTTTATTTTGTTTTTTGTAAAGTTTTGAGTTGGGCCTAGGCTTCGGGCCTGAGTCTAAAAATAAATAAGGAGAGAAAAGAATAAGGGTTTGGGCTCGGGCTCAGGTATTTTATATTATTATTGTTTTCTTTTTCTTGCAAAGCTAAAGAGTTGGACTGGGCTTGCTTCTATTGTTAAATCTTTTTATTTTTTATTTTTCTATTATTATTTATTATTAATTGTTATTATAATTTATGTTCACTATTAATTATTAATATTATTTGATATTTGTATAGATATTATTATTTAATATTAATCAAACATTATTGAATAGGGATACTATTATTGAATAGGGACATAATTGAAATTTTTGTTAGATTCAAATATTTTTTTTTCTTGTTTCTAGCTACATTTGATCACTATTAGGGGGAAAAAGGTCAACTTGTAGTTAGCGACTCAAGCATTGGATGGTTTTAGATTGAACATCAGCCCTTATGGCCTTCTGTAATTTGGATAAAAATATTTTTTATTGAAAATAGTTAGTGAGTTTAGTTAGCCAAAATATATTCTATTAAAATTAAGAAATAAAAGTAAGATTACATAAGAAAATTTAAATAATAGAATAAAATTAAAATTACAATACACTCTAAAATTGGAAATTTTCCTGGCCTGAGTTTCCTAAAAGAAAAAAGATTATTGAAGATTTTGGAAGTTTGATGAAGTTTTAATATATTTTTATTTATTTGTTAATTGTTACTTGAAGATTTTGCAGTTTGACAATGACTTGATAATTGATGATGATTTTGTTATGACTTGGTAAATTGATGATCATATTGTTCAACGAAAATTAATTTCAGTTGTATAAATGTATTTTTAGTTTTATCCTATATTTTTTTTTCTTTCGTGTCATGTTGAGAAATTGTGTTAAAAAAGATCCAATTTTTAATTTTCACAAAGAGCCCATGAATTGAGACGGCCCAGACTCGGCCCGTTATATATGCACATTAATCGAAAATTAAAATCTTAAACTAAAGTTTAATAATCGGAATATTACAGACCGCTGTCTATGTCATATTTAAGACCTTTGAGTCTTATATAGGGGTGCCACCGGATACGGATTATCCGCGGATATCCACATCCGAATCCGCCTCCAATCCGGATACGGATATCATTTTTTTCACATCCGTCAATATTCGTATCCGTATTCGTATCCGAAAGGTAGGTGCAGATACGGATATGGTAAAAGTAATATCTTATTCGTATCCGATCCGATATCCGAATGTTACGTGCTTCATAATGATATCGGTATGGAGAAGACTATTCTTCAATGGAATAAGGTATTAAATTTTGATATTTTGAGTTGGTGAAAAAGTAATAGTGGAAAGTATTCGATTCTTGTAAGAGCACCACATGATATTTTGAGTATTTCGACATCAATCATGGCATCCGAATCGGCATTTAGCACCGGAGGACGTGTAATCTATTGTTATAGAAGTCAAATGACAATGAATACAATGAATGTATTGATATGTACACAATAATATCATAGTATGTATCACATTTAATATTGTAGTAGATGAGATAAAAGTAATATAAGTATTTCTATTTAATTTATCTTTAACCATATCCATTTTTAACATGTCCGATTAGTATCCGCATCCGATCCGCTAATATCCGATTTATATCTGATATCCGATTTTGGCGGATGCGGATATCATTTTTTCACATCCGCCAATATCCGTATCCGTATCCGTATCCGAAGGTTGGGTGCGGATATGGATATGATAGAGGTAATATCCGATCTGTATTATCCGATGGCACCCCTAGTCTTATATCATAAGTTCTTTCTTCTAACCCAAACAGAACCATTTTAATAATCTTCCTATTTGATTTGTGAAAATATCGTGATTTATAAACATAGAAGAAATCATGTATATATATTTCCACGCTTTTCATACTTTTTATTATTTTTTTTATTTTTCTTCCTTGTCGTGTGTAAGGTGTGGTGTGAATGATGCAGTTGGTGGTGTAATTAGCCTTGAACGGCCTTTCATTCTGGTTTACGTCTCCTAATTATAATTAATGACGATCCTATTAAGGAGTCATATTTTAGTTTGCTGGAGTTAGATCGTGCTTATTAAAACACTAGTGTCCATGTCCAAAGCCTAACCAAGCAACTAACAAGCAACAACTATTAACTAAAAATAACAACTAAAAATAGCTCATTGTCAACAGTTCACACACTGCACTTTCTCTTCTTTTCTTTTCTTTTCTTTTTTTTAATTTGAAAACAAATACACACCGGATTCAAACTGCTGACCATAAAGAAACAAATCCAGAACATAATCACTGAGAACAATGGTCGAAAATATATATGTGTGTGTATCCACAGCAAGCACGCGGGCCCGAACTCGTTGAATAGGCGTGTTATTCAATATAATAACAACTAAAAATAGCCCATTTTCAACAGTTCACGCAGTGCACGTTCTGCTTTTTTTGTTTAGGCTAGAAAATCACCACACATCAGGACTCGAACTGATGACCACAGGAAAACAAACCCAGGGCTTGATCAGTGAGAATGATGGTCAAATATATATATATATATATATATATATATATATATATATATATATATATATATATATATATATGGTCAAGTGCTCCTATAGATTTCCTTAGATTGTAATCTAAGGAGACGGCTAAAAACTCTAACATCCCAATTTTTTTTTCACGATCCGACCGCACATTATCATATTCATGTTATAAGATGTATGCATATAAAAAATCACGTGATTTAAAATTCATTTACTCATTGATCTAATCATTCCATTTTGTTCTACTGTTTAAAAACCGTTAATATTTGAACCCAAAGAAAATAGAGTAAACAAACTTCAAATCACGTGAATTTTTATATGCGTGCATCTTATAACATGGATATGATAATGTGCGGTCGGATCGTGAAAAAAAATCGGGATGTTAGAATTTTAGGCCGTCTCCTTAGGTTACAATCTAAGGAGACCTACTAGGAACACTTTTCCCATATATATATATATATATATATATATATATATATATATATATATATATGAGAAAAATGTATATCAGCCGACGGCTGAGAGACCCTCTCAGTCTGCGGTGACGCGGCACATTATTAGCCATACTAAAAGGACGCCCCGCCTATTGATACAGTTGAAATTACTAAATGCCCCTGCGGTAAAAGACAGTGGATCTGTATAGTTTATTATTTTTTTTATATTTCTGACGTTAGTCAATATTGTCACAATTATCTTTTATAACTGCGGGCAAACTGCGACCAATTTTATCAAATCATGAAACTAATTTGAATGCTTCTTTATTAATTTTTTTGTCTATTAATTTGAAATTTACTGATTTTGAATATAATCGCAGTTAATTTTTTTGCATGTAATGTATAAATTATTATTATTTTTTACATATTGAATACGGATAAGGACTGCGACTATGATCGCAGTGCTTAACGAGAGCAAGTCGTGGACGTTTTTTTTTCTAGGTTAAATATAATAACGGTAACTAAGAACTGATACTATATCGCAGTTTACGTATTATTTTATATATTTGTTCTTCACTGTGACTGTTGTCTCAGCCGCCTATAAACTATTAAATTTTTTTTACATATTGCATGCGACCAAGGACTGTGACTATGGTCGCAGTACTCACGACAGCATTTTTTGTGGATGAATTTTTTGCTAGGTTAAATGTAATAATGGTGACTAAGGACTGATACTATTGTAGCACCCTGTTCCCGGGATACGTACCCTGATACGTATCCCAATTTTTTTCAATCATATTGTTCAATTTTCTTTCTGTATGTGTTTTTGAGTTATGATTACTTATATTTTGAGTATCGGATCTGGATTCTCAGATCCAGAGTAAGCCCTGACCTGGACCGGGAACCCGATACAAGCCAATAGCCCGATTTGACTTTCTGGTAGTCCGAATAGACCGTTTTTAGTTTCAGAGACTATTTTCTAATAATTTAGATTTTTCATGATTTTTTGAAATTTTCTGAAATTTTTCTGCAAAATCTCCAAAACCGGTGTCGGTCGGCATCACTGACTGATTCCCGGATTTTTAGTTTTCAAATGGGATTGAATTTTCAAAAACAGCTTTCACAGTATATCTTAGAATATCATTTTCTATCTAAAAACATTTTTTGGGATTTTTCAAAATTTATCAAAATTTGACCGATTCTGATGTCCGCCGGTATCGCCGGATGATTCCAAGATTTTTATTTTAAAAACTACATTATATTTTTCAAATCCGATTTCACAAAACATCTTAGAATAATATTTTCTATTTTTGAGAATTTTTCGGAACGGTTCTGAAACAGTCAAATTTTCACCTTATTAAAATAATAATATAAATAGCCGTTCTTTCTTTTTCTTGTTTTTCCCTCTCAACTCCTCTACTTATTACTCCCAGAATATTTTATCAATTTTATTATTTAATAAAATATTTATTTATAAAATTTTAACTATTTCTTCTCATCTCTTTTTAATTTTTCTAATTTCTTTTCATTTTCTTTCATTTTCTTCTTTTCTTTTCTTCTCCTCCACTCCACCCTTTCTCCCACGCCAGCAGCGGCAGCAGGGGCAGCAGGGCAGGCATGATGGTGAGAAACCATCCCCATTCATCATATCAACTCCCAAAATCCTCATTAAAATCCTCTCTTTTCCTTCCTTCTCTTTTCAATTTTTTTCAAATCCCACTTCATCTTCAACCCACCAACACCCAACTCACGCACGCCGCCTCCACCGTCACCACCGCCCCCTCCGGCGCCGCCCTAGCCGCCGCCGCCGCATCCCCCATCACCCCACCACCCTCCTCCACTTCCACCAACCCAAATTTCACCTCCTCCTCTTCAATTTCACCCAAAACCCATCACCTTACAAACTTCATCTCGAAAATTCCCCATCACCACCACTAATTCCACCACTCTAACCATTCCATTATCATCTCCTCCTCCTTCTCCAACTCCCCAACACCACCAAACATCATCACCACCACCACAACCACCACCACCACCATCTACCTCCACCAAACAACAACAACAACAACAGCCCAAACAACTCAACTCCTCCTCCCTACTCCACTCGGGCCTCGCGCGCGCGCCCAGCACCTCCGGCGGCGGCGGCGCCGCCGCCAGGCCTCCGGCCGGCCACCCCCACCCCCCTCCTCCTTCTTTTCCTTTCTTTCTTTCTTTCTTTCTTCTTTTCTTTCTTTCCTTTTCATTTCTTCCCTAAATAAAACAAACTTTCTCTCTTTCCTAAAATACCCCCCACCATTCCCTCAAACTACTTCCCCATATTTACATCAATAGCCTCCTCCTTTTAATCCCAAATTTATTTCTAAAAACACCTTATTTTTCTCTCTTTTTCTACAACTTTCTCTCTCCTCTCTCTCCTCTCTAATATTTATATAAATATTTATAATTATATATTTTAATATATATTTGTGGGCTAGAGGTTTACTCGAACGGTTCGCCGATTTCTGGACTTTAACCGGTATTTTACCCCGGTTTCAGGCGAGTACAGTTATTTTTAACATGCATCTAATTTATCATTTTGCGAGTACTTTTAATACACTTAAAAATAAATACTCTTATATTTTAAGCATGGAATTGATATATGGATATGTTAGCATGCTTAGCACTTGTTACCGTAAACTTAATATATGATATCATGCTATGCAAATTAATATATGATGTTGCACTCGGTATTTACCTGACCCTGGACATGTTATGCTTCATATACAGTAATTATATCGACATTTGGCATGTTACACCTGATATATGACTTATGTCACCAGCACTTGGTATTTACATCGGCACACAATAATTGACACCGATATTGCCATGCTGTATTTGACACCGATATCTTTCATGCTATATTGCCATGCTATATGTGATATGTGACACCTGATATTGATACTTGCCATACTATATTTGACATGTGATACCCGACCCCGATACTTGTCTTGCTACACTTATCACTTGACATTGGACACCGATACTTGATATGTCGTACTTGACTCCTGCTCTTGACACACGGTATATGCTATACTTTCATGTGGTACAAAGACCTGGACCTAACATCATGACTCATGACCGGACATTACCACCCCTGATACCTGATTATATGACATATTCATGACTATCACTGTTACGGGGACATGATATGATTATTATATTATTATTACCAGATATTTTGTACTCCTGTACTCCTGTATACTTGAACTTCTGAAATAGGGAGGCTCCTGACATTGCTCCTGATATTATACTCCTGTTGACCCCCGTAATAGGATAACCATGAATATGAGATTACTATGAATACTCTGTGGACATTATCACTGGATAAATTCTAATAATTGGACAACTTACACCGGGATGGGGGAAACTGATGATTACCGATATAGTCTCCATGTTTATTATGGTCTTATAGTGTCGCGCGGCCATATATTTGGATTCGACCTGGAGGCCACCAGGCGTTTCCGTGGGGTGTAGTGGCACCCCTACTCCCTTACCTGCCGGTTGTACCATAAGCCCCTGGGCCTATTCCTGTGGGAGCGGTGACATCCTATTCCTGTTCGGGCGTACAATAAGTCCCGGTACCTAGCGGTACGTTCTGGCTCAGTACCGGATACTCCTTGACCGTTGTCCCGGGCATGTACGGGACCCATTCTACGCATGGTTTGTCATTCCCCATTAGTTTCCAATAACTTACTCCTCGGTCTGTATGCTGAGGTATGTGGGATGGGACACATACCGATGTATACAAATCAGATGAGTCTTAATAATTAATAATAACCTGCTCCTGATATATGACTAGCTATACTCTTGACCTATACTGCCCACCACTTATACTTGTGCTATCTCGTTGGATTAATTGATTGCTTCCATATTGTTACATTATTATATTGTTGTGAAGGAAAAGTCAGATTATATAAACTCAGATTACAGTGACGTGATGTATAGGGTATATATATGAGGGTTTCCTTATTTAGATTATTCCTTCGATGTACTAATCTCACTGATCGGTAATGTGAGCTTATATAACTGATTTCCTATAGTTATCTACTTATAGTCTTACTTCATGTTCATACATGCTTATGTTCACGATACACATTTCCTGTACACATGTATCTGTTATGCACGTCACCTGGCTTTATTATATGTACTCGCTGGGGTTGCTAACAACCCTGGATTCCCATGTCCAGATTCTAGAGCCTGGATCACGGTGGCTTGGTTGTAGCAGATCAGAGTGGCGCAGCGGAAGCTTGATCATGTCGTAGTTCTTCCTCCTAGCTTTTCTCCTGTTTGGCTCCCGAGGCCCTCTTGCTACTCGTAAGCACCTCTTTGTTCTTGTATATCTCTTCATGTATTATGTACTTTTGTATTTTCTGATAATATAACATTCATGTAATGTTGTATTATTCTCTGTGATAACCATGTACTTGCGCTATTTCTGTTGGAATGTATGTATCCCTGTGCCTCCATCTCTGATTCTTGTCTGTACTGATGCTTAGCGTATATACGTGAGGGTATTTCTGACCTGCGTATATACGTCGCAGTGGCGTCCCCGTACCCGCGGGATCGGGGCGTCACAACTATAGTCGCAATTTACGTATGATTTTATATATTTACTCTTCACTGTAACTGTTGTCTCAGCCGCCTATAAACTACGAATTTTTTTTACTTATTGCATGCGAAGTAGGACTGCGACTATGGTCGCAGTGTTTAACGACAGCAGTCGCAGTTTTCTAATTTGTGATATACAGTGAAATATACTGATTTGAGAGGACTGTGATCATGTTCGCAGTATTATCCGTTTATATAATTTAATTTTGGACTGCGACCATGGTAGCTGTTTTTAACTTTATTGAATGCAAAACGATCAAACTGTTTATGACTGGACAGTGACCGTGGTCGCAGTTTCATATGTAATTATTATATGAGTACTGCGACCATTATCGCAGATAAGATGCAGAAATAATAACTATACGGTATACTTTATATGTATTTTAAAAATATGAAAGATTATTTTACAGATAAAAGTAAATTTTATTTATAACATAATATGGTCAGAAAGAGACCTTACAAAAAAGAGCATTAAAAACTCTTAAAAGAAGACAAAATAACGTTGAATATCAGAAGATCAGGAAATCCTGATCCTCGTCGTCATCACCATCATAAGCAGATTCGTCGTCTTCATTCTCATCGTCTTCCTATTCATCACTTATTTCCTCATCATCTTCCTCTTTTTGAGGGTTTTTAGGTTCATCGATAAACTCCCAGAATGGATCGTCTCTATCAAGCTCTTCGTCCGATCCGCGTCGAGAAGAACCTGTTAAAGATATGCTCAAAGAAAGCGAGCCTCCAGCATCAGAGGACATGCTTTCATCAAGCATGTCTCTGTCAAGTGGCAGAGGAATAATTTCCTCCTCACTAAGCCCCATGAAAACTTCATCATCCTCATGAAGAGGAGGATCAGACAAAATATTATTTGATGTAGTTAGATAGTCAAAAGGAGTGAAGTCCAGACTGGTATCAGATTCACTAGAATACCCTGAAGAAATAGGACCGGTGGGTGAATGATTGAAGTTGAAATCTGAGTATTCAGAGGAAGAAGATGGGAAGACATGATTCCAGAATGAATTGTTTTTTGAAAGTTTTTAAAATCAAATTGAAAGGGAAGAGCAAAAATATAGTTTTTAGATATTAGATAATATAGTTACAAGCACTATATAAAGGTCAATAATGTGAAAGAACATGAATAGTAATAATAATTGTTATAGGTGACGGTTGAGTATTGGAAGAAGTGGTTAAAAAAAATTAAATATTTAATTGAAGAGTTATGGTGGGAGAATCCGAAGAGTTCCTTTTTTCCAGAGGTTTACTACATGAAGTACAAATTAACTTTTTATAGAATGTTTTTCTTATATCTTTAGATTACGTATGGCGCAATCTTTACTTTATCGAGATTAATATTAGTGCATCTCTTTTTTCGAGACTGTTGTTGTATCACGGTAGATAGAATATTAATTACTTCATTTAATTCAGAGTAATTAATATAGTATTTATAAGATGTGATATAAGCGGACTGATCTCATGGTCGCATGGCTAATCTACTTTGTAAAATTATCAAAAATCTGTTACATAAGACATGCGAAAAAAGATTGCGACTTTGGTCGCAGTGCTGATTAAGGTCGCAGTGCTGAACGATAGCATGTTTTGTCTGTTATTTTTATGCGAATAAGGAATGCGACTAGGGTCGCAGACGTGATATAAAATTGAAAGTTATATTATATTAAGTCTGCGACCATGGACGCAGTGATAGAAAATTTTGTTATACTATGACTGCGACTAGTGTCGCAGTCGGCATATAAAATTGAAAGTTATATTATATTATGTCTGCGACCATGGTCGCAATGTTCAAAAGTTTTATTATACTATGACTGCGACTATGATCGCAGCTTTGTAAATGGGTCAGAATTCTGTTACATAAGGCATGTGAAAAAAGACAGCGTCTGTCGTCAGAGTGCTGAACGATATCATGTTTCGTTTGTTGTGAATTTTTTGTGTTTTAAGGAATGTGAAATAATTAACCAATGTATTTTATTATTTTTTTACACTGTGCATTTGTAATAGAAAAATCAATATATGGTTGCCCCACAATAAATTTCATTTTTCTATTCATTTCAGTTTCTTTTATTAAACCTATATGAGTTGAAAATAACATGAAATAAAATAATATAAAAAATTAAATAAAAAACAATAGTTTTTTTATGTTTCAAACATGTTTTTTACTTTTCAATGATGCTGTTTATTTCACATTATCTTGATCCAAATTTTTTCTATTATATTTTCGATGTAGTAGAATTAGGAATTTTATAACTGTAGATATATTCAACTGAAAATTCTTTAGGCAAATTTTGTTTGTGGATGAGTTTATATTAGTTTAGAAGTAAAAAAGGGGTATTTTCGTCAATTTGATTCACGATTCCTTAGGCGGGATTTTTTTGATTTTTTTGACGCCTACACTTTGCGACCGATATGTGGCATATATTCCGCCACGTCACCGCCGGCTGAGAAACTCTCTGAGCCGTTGGCTGAGATACAGTAACCCCTACACACACGACGCGCGGGCTCGAATTCGTTGAGGAAGGAACCTAAGAAGCTAGCCAAGTCAGAACCTGACGAAGGCAGCAGAATTATTGCAAGTGAAATTCTCTTTGGCACTTAGGGCCTGTTTGTTTCGTTGCAAAACGTCGCAAGTCGTAAGTCGTAAAATGAGAATGAAAAAAGTGAACTGTAGCAGAGAAAATATATTGTGTTTTACGGTGTTTGGTTGATAAAGTGAAGTGTAAATGGAAAAGTATATTGTGTTTTACGGTGTTTGGTTGATAAAGGGTCTGTTTGGATTTAAGGAATTGGTGTGAAGTGAGGAAGTAGGAAGTAAGATTTATTTCCTTTAGGAAAAAAGGAAATGAGTAGTAAGTTTTCTGGTGTTTGGATCAGTGGCGGAGCCAAGAATTCAAAGACGGGGGGACACAAAAAAATAGGTCGGGTGCAGATTCCATGATTTCAGCGTAGAAAGCAGTGCTAACGATGCTCCAGTAGGATGCTCTCCATTTGTCGAGGTGCGGCGGAGGAGCGAGTCGCCGAAAACTGGCGGAGGATGAGATAGGAGGCGCGAGTAAGCGGTTGGGGGTGGATCGTCTGGCCTCGAACTTCTGCAAGGGGGGCACAAATTACATACCAAAGTTTTTTTTTGGGTGGCGGGGGGGGGGGTCACGGGACCCCCCTTGACCCCCCCTCGCTCCGCCACTGGTTTGGATGGTTGTTGGGAAGTGTGGTTTGGAAAATGTTTTGTCGTTTCCGGTGTTTGGATGGTAATGAAAAGTGGAAATGGAAAAGTTGACCACAAAGTTGACCGCAAAATAATATTAAAATAAAAATTAATTAAGAAAAATAAAAAATAGATTGTAATTAGAATGCAAGTGAGATTTACATGACCAAAAAATTAACTGTTTTATGCTATAACTTATTATAAATGAGATTTACATGACCACAAAATTAACTGTAGCACTCTGGAAGTGAGAAAATGGTTGTGTAAAAGAGAGATGAAAAAGGGAAAAGGGGATTTTCTTATTTTCCTTTTCCGGTGTTTGGATAGATAGGGAAATGAGCAATTATACTTCCCCACTTCCTCACTTCACTCGGATTCCTCGAATCCAAACAGCCCCAAAGTGAAAGTGTAAATGGTAAAGTATATTGTGTTTTACGGTGTTTGGTTGGTAATGTAAAATTGTAAGTGGAAAAGTTGACCACAAAATTAACTGTAGCAGTGATTTAAATATTATAAATACTATTAAATTAAATCTACTATTGCAAATTAAATTGTATTAATAAATTTGAGATAAAAAATAATAATCTTAATATTTTATTTATAACAATAATATTAATAAAATATTAGTATAAATAGTAAAATATTATTAAAATATTAACTAAATAAATAATATTAAATTTTAAGAAAATCTAAAGAACATTAATAAAATTTTAAGAATACTAATAAAAATATAAATATTAAAAAATCTTACAAAAATAATAAAATATACTTTTAATATTATAATATTAAAAATACTTGAAAATTATTATAATATAAATTTTATTATAATACAAAAAAAATCTTACAAAAATAATAAAATATAGTTATAATATTATAATATTAAAAATACTTGAAAATTATTATAATATAAATTTTGTTATAATATTATTGTAATATTATAGAAATATAAAATTAACAAAATAAAATATAATTATAATTTAATAATAAATTATCATTATAGTATTATTATAATGAATTATTATTACAATATTAACATAATAAAATATTAATATAATAATAAAATATATTATGATATTAATAAAGTAATTTTTATATTAAAAAATAATAATTAAATATATAATAATTTTATATTAAAGTATAATATTGTTATATTAATAAAATATTAACTCTAAATAAAATAATAAAAAATGGAATAAGTATTAATAAAATAATAAAGTATTAAATAAAATAGTAAATAAAAAAAGTAAATTAATAGTAAAATATTAAATATTAAAACAATATTAAAAACAATAAAAAAATTAAAGATTAAAAATATAAAATAATTAAATAATTAAATAATTAAATAAGAAATTGAACACTATTTAAAATATTAAATATTTAATAATATTAAATTATATATTGATTATCAAGTAACTGTTTTGAACTATAAGTGTACTACAAGTGAGAGTTACATGACCACAAAATTAACTGTAGCAACTGCAAGTGGAAAAATATGAGTGTAAAAGTGATATTTACATGACCACAAATTTAACTGTAGCAACTGCAAATGGGAAAAGAAGAGTTGCATTTTGCAACTTGTTTTTCAACGAAACAAACAACGAAAAATGGAAAAGAAGTTTTACGACTTGCGTTTTGCGACGTTTTGCGGCTAAACAAACACGCCCTAACTTCGATTAATTCTGCAATATGTCTACCAGCAGTTATTAGTATCAGCAATTCAGCATCATTTTCATTGACATCCCAAAAATCAAAGAAAAAAGTTACTCTACTCCGGCCAAGATTAGTCTTTTCGCTTCAAAGTTATTTACATTTTATTAAGTTATATAATTCGACTGTTTATCAGCTGATGAAATTGAGATTTAATGCTTTTATCGGATCACAATATTAAGATATCCCTCTTCAGTTAAAATATTTTCCATGTCTTGGAGTGTCAATAACGCCCAGCTACGCACGCGGTGAAGCTACGCTCGAACGAGTTAGCTGTAAAGAGTTGAGCTCTAAGCTTGCCTCCAAGCAGAACTAATAGAGAACCCGAAGGTTAAGTCCGAGGATTGAGTAAAGAAGGAATAAGTTAGCGAGCAAACAAGCGAACATCCAAGCGGAGCTATGCAAGCTGGAGCGAAATTAGCGTACAATACTAGATGCTATCACGCTCGGCATAGTTGCTGTTCGCAGCGCGGCTAAACACACACAACGTAGGGAGCGTATGAACGCTATGCTACCATACGTGGCAAAGCCGTGCTTACAGCGTAACTACGTTCCGACAGAGTTAGCGGTAAAGCGTTGAGCATTAGGCTCGCCTATCAGGCGGAGCATGAAAAGCATAGAGGGCCAAGGGCGACCACGAACCGGCTAAATAAGAGAGAGCCTGGAGGCTAAATGTAGCCCGGAGGCTAAATAGGTACCTGCAGAAGTATTAGTACCAAACATACATACATACATATATATATATATATATACATACATATATATATATAGTGAGTTGATCCCCTAAGAACGGTTCTCACGAATTCATGTGAGAACTTTCACGTGGGCCGTCGGATCTGATAGAGATCTAGTTTTATTTGATTTGATCTATCAGATCCGACGACCCACGTGAAAGTTCTCACAGAAATCCGTGAGAACCGTTCTTAAAGGATCAGCTCCCTATATATATATATATATATATATAAATATATATATATATATATATATATATATATATATATATAGAGTGAGTTGATCCCCTAAGAACGGTTCTCACGAATTTCTGTGAGAACTTTCACGTGGGTCGTCGGATCTGATAGATCAAATCAAATAAAACTATATCTCTATCAGATCCGACGGCCCACGTGAAAGTTCTCACATGAATTCGTGAGAACCGTTCTTAGGGGATCAACTCACTATATATATATATAATATATATATATATATATATATATATATATATATATATATATATATATATATATATATATATCTACACACACACACATATGTATATGCATGTTTGGTATTAATACTTCTGAGAACCGGCAAGCGGTGAAGCCCGAAAGTTGAGTGGAGAGCCCAAATACTGACGAACATGAAGGATTAGCCAAGGACAGTAATATAGCAATGTCACGAGCAGTATACATGTATAGGTATTTAATTATGCTATTACAAGCAATCACCTCACCGATACAAATACACATATCCACAGAATACAAGTATATACCACACCAAAATAAATGCACGGTCCATAATACAAATACAACAATCCCATAATACATTACGAAATACAAAACACCCGTCAAAGCAGGGTACCCAATAAAGCGAGAACACTGGCCTAAAATCTCAAAGCACGTCATGTAAATCTCGAAAACAACGTATACCAACGTGAATACGCGATCAAATACTATTTAAAATAAAATATTTATATATAAAGAGAATTAAATAAGAGAGGGGAGAGGAGAGAGAACTTAAAAGAGGAGAGAGAAATAAGACGTCACGACCAGGAGGCCCTGGCCTGGCCCATGGCCAAGTGGCCACCGGTCACCGGCCGCCGCATCGCCAACCAGAGGCGGCCAGCGCCGCCAACTGGAGGAGAGGAGGACTAATTTGGAGGGGGTGTTTTGACGGTGGTGTTGGTGGATTTTGGTGGTAGAGGAAAGTGATGGGGGGTGGTGATTGTGGTGGTGAAATAATGAAATTAGGGGAGTGAGAGGAAAGCGGAGGTGGTGAGAGTTGTAGTGATGAGGTTGTGAGGTAGGATTGGTAGTTGTGGTGGTGGAATAGGTGGGGAGATGAGAGATGTGGTGGTCATGTTGGTGGATTTGAGAGGAGGTGAAGGAATTAGGAGGAACAAGATGATGGTGATGATGGTAGTTTGAGGTGGTGGTATAGGTGGAAAGGAGGATAATGGTGGTGGATTTTGGAAGATGGTGAACGGAGGAGATGGTGAAGAAATTGAAGAAGGTAGAAGGAGAGAGAGAAGTAGGGTGACGGTGATGGCTTGGCCAGAGTACGGGCCGCCGCCGGCCTTGGGGCGTCGCCGACATGGATTACCGGAGGTGGGAGGAGCTGCTGCCGGCTATGGGTTGGTGGGGGTGGCCACTTGGTGGAGAAGAGAGAGAGAAGCAAGTGAGAGTGTGAAATAGGGAATTGGAAAGAAAGAGAGGGAGTATATAGAGGGGGGAGAGAAATTGGAGAGAGAGAGAGAAAGAGATTTTAGGGGGAGAGAGAGAATTTGGGGGGGGCGAAGCTATGCGTCGGCCGAATGAAGGAGGAAGAAGGAGAAAAAGAAAAAGAAGAGGAAAGAAAAAGAAGAAGAAAAGAAAGGAAAAATAGAGAAGGGGGTGGAAAGTTGTGGACGGTGGTGAAAGGAAAGGAAAAAAAGAAAAGAAAAGAAAAAAGGAAAAGGAAAGAGAAGGGAAATGGCAGAGAAACCACCCGATCCAGGTTTTAGGCTCGGCAAAATACAATTATTATTTTATTCGAAAATTTTTGACAACTTCAAAATGATCCCCAAAAATTTTTTAAAATAGAAAATATTACAGTGAGGTACATGATGAAATCGAATTCAAGAAATTCAATCTCATTTTCAAATTAAAAATCCTAAAATCAATCGGTGATATAGTGAACACCAGTTCAGTCAAATTTTAATAAATTCAGAAAAATCCCCAAATTACATTAAGATAGAAAATATAATTTTAATAAATAATGTGATACAATTTTCTAGAAATTCAACTCTATTTGTAAATTAAAATTTTGAGAATCGATCGGCGACACCGATTTTGAAGATTTTACAGAAAAATTCCAAACAATCATGAAAATTTAAAATATTAAAAAACAGTGTTTGACACTGAAATCGGTCAAATATGACTACCCGAAAGACAAATTAAGTAGTACACTGGGATTGGGTCCCCGATTCAGATTAGGGCTGACTTTGAGTCTGAAAAGCTGGATCTGATACCAAATAATAATATAAATAATCACAAAATAAAAATAAATTTGGGGAGAAAATAAGAAAATATGATCGAAAAATTGAGACATGTATCTGAGTACGTATTTCAGGGACGGGGTGTTATAACAGGAAATTGCTAGTATAATGTGCTATGGGCTAGCACGAGAAACTGCTAGTGTGGTGGTGTGGAGTAGCACGGAGAACTGCTAGCATGGTGGAATGGACTGCAACAGGGAGACTTTCAGTGTAATGGGGTGTGTGTTCTCTGAGGATTAGGGATGCGACCCATTATCCTTGGAGAAAAAGTTAGTATATACCTGACATGGATGCTGGCGTGGAGGCAGAATTGACGGACTGCTGTAACTGCATGATTTGCACGTATTGAATTTGTTGTAACGGTCGTGATCACCGGTGCTAGTCGGTTAGAATTGCATGTTGGAGAATCTGCCGCTGTCCATAACTGCTCGTGCTGTAGGGCGTTACACATTTTGAACCTGGGGGATCAAGGACAGAGTTGCATAAGTATCGGTGGAGATCAAGGATAATCTATTGTTGGAGCTTCAGGTCAGAGCTGGAGCCTTCGGAACAGGAAGGGTCTCAGAGTGGAGAAGACCTTGAGGTAGTAAGGACTTTGGAGTGGTAAAGAGCTCAGAGTGACATAATGCGGCTCCGGGTTGAGGATATCTTCAGGATGGAAGGCAGTTACGGGAAGGTCAGATGTAATGGAGGCTTCGGGATGAACTCGGAGACGTGTGGATATCTTAAGGGAACTCCTTGGTAGTTTGGACGCGTGTTATCATTTTGGCGCAAGTCAAATTTTGACCACTGCAGTATGTCATACAATATGTGTTAGACTTGTGAGTTAGATAGTTTGATATTGGTATATGTATGGAGATATATGTGTAGCTGTTGGTACCCTTTGAGTTAGTATTAGGAATAGTTACTGTGTTGAGATTGAGAATGCCAAGTGGGGTCCTCTTGAGCATATATATATATATATATATATATATATATATATATATATATATATATATATATATATATATATATATATATATATATATATATATAGAGAGAGAGAGAGAGAGAGAGAGAGAGAGAGAGACACTTATGTCATTCTGGAAGGATTCGAGGCCAAATCATTCCCACTTAAATACAACCCTAATACATCTGAATGCAAGATTCATTCCGTTGAAGTTGATCTACATTATTTCAAGTCACTAAAATCAAAAATCATGTATTTTGAATACTTTTTTCCCATCCATCCAAGTAGGCGCAAAATGGACTGCCAAAAGTAGCATTAGATCTACGTCTTTAGACATACAAATCTCGATCCAACCATTTAAACATGATTTAAACACTTAAAAACACTCACACACCGATTTTTGTTAGATTTCTAATATTCTACACTATTAAACTAACCAACTTACTATTTCGGCCGTTCATTTTGCGCCTACCTGATGGATGAGGAAAAAGTATTTAAAATATATGATTTTTTAATTTTAGTTACTTGAAATAATATAGATCAACTATAATAGAGTGGATCTTGCATTCAGATGTCGCAGAGTTGTATTTGAGTGAGAAGGATTCGGCCTCAAATCTTCTGGAATGACACAAGTCTCTCTCTCTCTCTCTCTCTCTCTCTCTCTCTCTCTCTCTCTTAGTGTGTGTGTGTGTATATATATATATATATATATATATATATATATATATATATATTAAGATTATTAATAGTTGAAACTGTAATCTCAAGGATATGATAAGTAGGCCGGTTGTAGTTGAAATTATATGATTATAATACAGGACGTTGTAGTAGTTACAGGGAGATGATGCTGAAATTTACTGAAAGACCAGATACTATTAAGTGAGTCGAGATTATTAATAACTGAGACAAGGCGCGGCTCTCAGCAGGAGCAATTTGAGCAAACTGTTGGAGCTGAAAGGTTTCTATCTAAGGTTTAAAATTAATTTTGTTTCCCTCCTTAAAGCATGCCAATGTGGCACACTGGTTGGAGCTCTGGATTTTTTCGTTAGATATTCAGATTTGATCCCCAGTGGTGTACATTTTATTTTGTTTTGTTTTTTTAAAAGCTTTGAGTTGGGCCTAGGCTTCGGGCCTGGGTCTAAAGATAAATAAGAAGAGAAAAAAAATTTAGGGCTTGGGCTCAAGGGCTCGGGCTCAGTTATTTTATTTTATTATTGTTTTCTTTTTCTTGTAAAGCTTAAGGGTTGGACTGGACTTGCTTGTATTGTTAAATTTTTTTTATTTTATATTTTTTCTATTATTATTTATTATTAATTGTTATTATAATTTATGTTCACTGCTAATTATTATTATTATTTGATATTTGTATAGATATATTATTATTTAATATTAATCAAATATTATTAAATAGGGATATTATTATTGAACAGGGACATAATTGAAAATTTTATTAGATTCAAATATTCTTTTCTTGTTTCTAGCTACATTTGATATGTTTTAGGGAAAAAAAGGGTCAATTTGTAGCTAGTGACTCAAGCATTGGATGGTTCTAGAGTGAACATCAGCCCTTCCGACCTTCTGTAATTTGGATAAAAATACTTTTTATTACACATAGTTAGTGAGTTTAGTTAGCCAAAATATATTCTATTAAATTAAGAAAATAAAGTAAAATTATAGAAGAAAATTTAAATAATAGAATTAAATTAAAATACGCTCCAAAATTGAGAATTTTCCTAGCCTTGAGTTTCCTAAAAGAAAAAAGATTATTGAAGATTTTGGAAGTTTGATGAGGTTTTCATATATTTTTATTTATTTGTTAATTGTTACTTGAAGATTTTGCAGTTTGACAATGACTTGATAATTGATGATGATTTTGTTATGACTTGATAAATTGATGATGATTTTAATCAATGAAAATTAATATCAGTTATATAACTGTACTTTTAGTTTTATCATATAATTTTTTCTTTCATGTTATGTTGAGAAATCGTGTTAAAAAAGATTCAATTTTTAATTTTCGCACAGAGTCCATGAAATGTTTGAGCCCTGACTGGGCCCGTTACACATACACATTAATTAATCGAATATTAAAAACCTTAAACTTGAGTTTAATAATTTGGATGTTACAGACCGCCGTCGCTAACTAACAGCAGCCGTCACTGTCCCAGACCATCGCCATAGCTGCTGCAGATGCCGCCATTACCATTGTTGTCGCCTCCATTACCATAGATGCTTCAATTATCTTTGTTTCCACGTCCACAATGCGAATGTAAAGTAATCTCTTTCATCTTAATTCACTTTAAATAGCCTCCCAACAAATTTGACATTATAGCTCTATGTCATATTTAAGTTCTTTGCGTCTTATATCATATTAAAGTTCTTTCTCTGACCCAAACAGAACCATTTTAATAATCTTCCTATTTGAATGAAAATATCGTGATTTTATAAACATAGAAGAAATCATATCTATATATATATATATATATATATATATATATATATATATATATATATATATATATATATATATATATATATATTATATATATATATATCTATCTATCCACGCTTTTCATACTTTTTATTTTTTTTTTATTTTTCTTCCTTGTCGTGTGTAAGGTGTGGTGTGAATGATGCAGTTGGTGGTGTAATTAGCCTTGAACGGCCTTTCATTCTGGTTTACGTCTCCTAATTATATTGAATAACGCGCCTATTAAGGAGTCATATTTTAGTTTGCTGGAGTTAGATCGAGCTTATTAAAACACTAGTGTCCATGTCCAAAGCCTAACCAAGCAACTATAACAAGCAACAACTATGAACTAAAAATAACAACTAAAAATAGCTCATTGTCAACAGTTCACACACTGCACGTTCTGTTTTTTTTTTTTTTTTTTCTTTTGCTAGAAAATCACCACATACTGAGATTCAAACTGGTGACCACAAGAAAACAAACCCAAGACATGATCAGTGAGAACGATGGTTGAATATGTGTGTGTGTGTGTGTGAAAAATGTACCTCAGCCGCCAGCTGAGAGAGACTCTCTCAGCTGTCACTTTAATATGGTCGCAAACCCATTGCAGCTTGTGAAGGACTCAGGGCACCATCCCAAAAGACTAACCTGTTAGGTGGAGTTGCCCAAATCCTTATAAGTCTAGCCGATGTGGGACTATTTGTTCGACCCAAATCTCAACAATCCCCCCCTCGAACAAAGAGTCTCCCTGCAAGCTCAACTATCTATCGAGATCCAACTCTTCACTGCGTGAGGAGACGGCACGCCTTATGCGAAGTACCAACTGTAGTCGGTCACTCCTCTACACCGTGTGCGGCGCCACGCCCATTGCAAAAGAGCACAGGCCCATTGCGCCTTTGCGCAATTGGGGGGATCTACATCGTCGAACATCACTCACACACACGACTAAGTTTGGGGCATGGCCCTGATACCAATTGAAGGACTCGGGGCATCATCCCAAAAGACTAGCCTGTTAGGTGGAGTTGCCCAAATTCTTATAAACCCAAGACCATCCCCACGTCTAGCCGATGTGGGACTATTTGTTCGACCCAAATCTCAACAGCTTGGTCGCAGCCCATTATAACATGGTCGCAGTCCTAAAAAATCATATAATTTTAGTGTAATTAGGACTGCGACCCTGGTAGCAGCCCTCAGGAAAAGACTGCGACCCCCTCAGGAAAAGACTGCGACCTTGGTCGCACTCCTTAGAAAGACTGCGACCATGATAACCTTTCTCATAAAACCACTGCGACATTGTCACAGTCCTCATATAAAATTGCAATCTTGATACCAGTAGTCAAATAGTGGTTAAAATTTCGGCCACTTTGCGCCAGCTGACAGAGTCTCTCTCAGCTGGCGGCTGAGGTACAGATTCCTCTATGTGTGTGTGTGTGTGTGTGTGTGTCCACAACGCACGGGCTCGAACTCGTTGAGGAAGTAACCTAAGAAGCTAGCCGAGTCAGTGTTTGAATTCTGCTTAACAAGAATCAATCTGACAACTAATCAAGATCACTGAGATATGAACAATCTAATTGGCCAGGTCGGCAAATATCAGGTGGGAGATTTTCCGTTCAATAATTCCATTCTGCTGAGGAGTGTATGGTGCTGTAGTTTGATGTATTATACCAAAACTAGCACATAACTCACTAAAATCATTTGATTCATATTCTCCGCCTCTATCGGATTTTAGAATCTTGATTTTCTTATTGAGTTGATTCTCAACTTCGGCCTTATATGTTATAAACATATTTATTGCCTCATCCTTACTGTTTAAAAGATACACATAACAGTATCTTGTACAGTCATCGATAAAAGTAATGAAATACTTTTTACCGCCTCTAGTTGGCATAAATTTCAAGTCACACAGATCGCTATGAATTAACCCTAAAGGTTCTGTATTTCGATCAATTGAGTGAAATGAATTTTTCGCCAACTTGGCCTCAACATAAATCTCACACTTGCGAATTTCTTCCAAGTTGAGTTTAGGAATATATCCCAGATTAGACAAGTTCTTCAAAGACTTGTAATTTACATGCCCTAATCTAGCATGCCACAAATTAGGAGACTCAAGCAAATAAACAGAAGAATTTCCTTTATTTATTAGCTTTGGGTACAAATACACGGACTTTTTATCTACCACTCCAACATTGGCTTTAAAAAGTCCATCAACAAGATAACCCTTTCCCACATACATCCCTCCCTTAGTAAGTACAAATTTGTCAGATTCAAAAACAATTCTAAATCCTTTCTTACTAAGTATTGATCCGGAGATCAAATTCTTGCGGATGTCTGGAACATGAAGCACATCGTTAAGAGTAAGCTCTTTCCCCGATGTCCACTTCAGGATGACCTTGCCCTTTCCTTCAACCTTTGAGGAAGCTGAATTACCCATGAATAGCTGCTCATCTTGCTCTAGCCTTTGATATTCTGAGAATAACAATTTCTCCGAGCAGATGTGTCGGGTAGCTCCAGTGTCTACCCACCAATCCTTATTGTTGGTTGTCAGATTCACTTCTGACACCACAGCAGAAAGGCTTGGAGATTCATGGTTGGTCATGTTCGCCTGTGGTTGGCTCTTCTTGTTCTTCTTAAGACGGCTGCGACATTCATTTACTTTGTGACCTTCTTTGTTGCAGATGTAACAGGTCCCTTTGAAGCGCATGTTTCTGCCGTCTTGAGCCTTGCCTTTGTACCCCTGTGAAGGCTTCTTCCTCTTCAAGCTTTTGGAAGAAGACGCTTTCCCCTTTGAGTCCTCGATCACATTTGCTTTTGCTTCATAGGAGTTCTTACTGCTCCTTTTCTCGGACTTGCGGTTGTCCTCCTCTATACGAAGCCTCACAATGAGATCCTCCAACTTTAGCTCCTTTCTCTTGTGCTTCAGGTAATTCTTGAAGTCTCTCCACGCAGGTGGGAGCTTCTCCACGATTGTTGCAACCTGAAAAGTTTCAGGAAGAATCATACCTTCGGCCTCTATTTCGTGCAAGATAAGTTGGAACTCTTGCACCTGACTGATGACAGTCTTGGTATCCACCATTTTGTACTCCGGAAATCGTCCTACGACGAACTTCTTGGTACCAGCATCCTCAGTCTTGTATTTCTTGTCAAGACTGGCCCATAACTTCTTTGCCGTAGTGATAGGACTGTAGACATTGTAAAGAGAGTCATCCAGTCCATTAAGAACATAATTTCGGCAAAGGAAGTCACCTTGTATCCAAGCATCGACTGCAAGGACTGAATCCCGATCAGTTCCGGGTTCTGGTGGATCCTCCTGCAGGAATTTGGCCAGATGAAGAGTGATCAAGTAGAAGAGCATCTTCTGTTGCCACCTCTTAAATTCTGTGCCGTCGAATTTTCCTGGCACTCCGGCTTCGGGTTAGGAAGTGGAGTAGGCATCAAACTTTGGAGCTGCATGTTTGTTGCCTTACTAGTGCTATCTTGATTTGTCTCAGACATTTTCTGCAAGTTCAAGCAGAACAGAAGTAAGAAACGATAATTGTCTTAAGATTGTTTGAATTCTGCTTAACAAGAATCAATCTGATAACTAATCAAGATCACTGAGATATCAACAATCTAATTGGCCAGGTCGGCAAATATCAGGTGGGAGGTTTTCCGTTCAATAGAACGTTCCTTAATTTAAGAACCACCTTTCAATTTCCTTCCTTGGTTAAAGCACCAATTAGACTGAATCTAAGTCAGTCTCGATATACTGTAAAGTATATCCCCTGTATAAAGGACTTAATCCACTTATACAGTATTTAGAGTGAGGTACGCTTAAAGCGAATCTCCTTAAGACAATTACGTCCCCCGCACCGGTGCTAACGGGATAATGGACGCTGGTCTCCCAAGATACAACACTCTTTCACGGTATTTGGATAGCACTATCATATCACCGTACGGTCGAACCTTAGTCAACCAGTACCTTCACAGGATCTTTGAAGCAGCGGTACAAGGACAAATTTCAAACGAATATTTGCCTTTACTCTTTGGAGGAGCACCTACTGTTGAGGACGAAGGAAAGTAGAATAATATCTTTCTTCAGAAGTACCAGATTCAGACAACAATTCTTTAAAAAAGAATCTGTTGAATTTTCTAATTCCTCTTTCAGAACAATTTTGCAGAATCTCCTTTTTGGAAGTCGCTTCGGATTCCCACTTCACGCTGGAAGCCCAGTTCAAAAATTAACTTCAGAACTTTAGAGAGAGAGATCTTTCTGATTTGGTGTGTCTGAGAATGAACCTCTGGAGCGCTATTTATAGCGCTCCGGAAGGGTATTCTCGTCCGCCAAAAGTCAACAGTTGCGACGGTTCGGACAGAACCGTCGCAACCGTTCAACCGCACGGTCGGTTTTCCGACAGCGGTTGGCGAACGGTTCGGATCCGCTCGCAGACACCCGTTGGCGGGCGGCTCGGATTGGGTAGTGGAGTGGAGCGGATCTGTTCGGTCCATACCCTGAGACCTGATTCAAAAAGAACCAGTCCAGGTAGGGAACCTGAACTCAGACTCAGACCCAAGCCCAAGCTCGAGCCCGAGCCCGACCCGGCGCCGGCCGGCCGCCGCCGCCAGCGGTGGCGCGCGCGCGCACGCACGTACGAGCATAGTTCCCTCCTTTTCGCGCGCGAAAACTCCAAGTACCCAAAGGGGCACGCCCTTTGTTCTCAATTTTCTCTATTTATACACCATAAGCTTCCATCCCATGGCCAATGTAGGACTAAATGCTTGTAGCTAACTTTAGTCCCATTTGGTTTTGAATTAGGCAATCTTTGGACTTGAATATCTCATTCATTCGAATTCGGAATTGAACATGTGAATATACCACGTTCATCACCAATGGAAGGAGAACACACTCCAACCATCATCCAGTTGATTCGATCAACGGATCTCGCCATAATTCATCTCGAAGATTCATATATATATTCTTCAATTCCAACAGTCAGAACCTTGACGAAGGCAGCAGCATTATTGCAAGCGAAATTCTCTGACTTAACTTTGATTAATTCTGCAATATGTCTACCAGCAATAATTAGTATCAACAATTCAGCATCATTTTCATTGACATCCCAAAAATCAAAGAAAAAAGTTGCTCTACTTCGGCCAAAGATTAGTCTTTTCGCTTCAAAGTTATTTACATTTTGTAAAGTTATATAATTCGACTGTTTATCAGCTGATGAAATTGACATATAATGCTTTTATCAGATCACAATATTAAGATATTCCTCTTCAGTTAAAATATTTTCCATGTCAATTTTCTCAAGCTGATGTATGGTACATATCCTTATTGTTTTGCTCTGCTCGAAGCCCAGATCCAGTTACCTGTGCTTCTTTTCTTGCAGGATCACAACCATCACCTTTCAAAAGGAACCTGGCTGGAACATATTTTAGAAGGGCATCGAGAATTAAACATCTCAAAATAATAGCATAATAGTATTATCTTCTTTATACTTTTTTTTCTTTCTTAAATACAGGCCATAGCTTGGTGATGTAGGAGAAGAGAACAGAAATAAGCCAGACAGACCGTGTTGTTGACAGCTAAAACTTGGCATGTCGACAGCTCAGTCTATCAACAGAGTTTTCTCGAGAGTTGAGGCTATACAGTCTGTCCACATACTCCTATGACTGTCGACAGACCTATCCGTGTCCTATGACTGTCGACAGTCCTATTTGTGTCAGCCATAACTGACTCTGAACAGGAGTTGATTTTTGAACCTGATTTGAATTCTGATTGGTTTTATTTTTCTTTCATGTAATTAGATTTCCTAACTTAGAGTAGAATTTATTTCTTATCTTGAACTGTTAGAACAGAAGGACTTTTTATGCTTCTGGCTTTTTAGTGATTAGAATTCTGGTTCATATATATAGGAGTTACTGTACCTCAGCCGGCAGGCTGAGAGAGTTTCTAAGCCGGCAGGACGTGGCAACATCATAACCACATACCTGTCATAAATTTTGGCGGACAAAAAAATGAAAAATCCCGCCCAATTTAATCCCAGTCACCTCAACAATGTATCTTCTGAAAATACTCTCTGTCACATCTTTTTACCTTATGTAAAAAGGTTGCCTTTCTAAAAAAAATTCAGCTCTAAAATTTCACCCGATCATTCTGATCCAACTTGTTCTTTTATTTCACAAATTTGATCCGTTTTTTTAAAAATATATTTGCAACACATGGCGCCAAAGAAATCATCCGCCGAAAAAGGTAATAGAAAAACGATATTTTTCAAAAAATTTAGGGTTTGTGTATTTTAATTGTTTTAAATTTTTTCCAGATTTATTTCCGTTTAAGTCTTTTTTATTTTTTTTAAAAATCTTTGGACCATGTTCGCAAATAAGAAAGAGATTTGAAACTTTAGATGACGAATAAATTTTTAAATTTAAAAATTTGTAACACAACAAAAAAGGTCCATTTTTTTCAAGTTTTTTTCATTTCGTTCTATTTTTACTTTGTCGCAGTATTTTCGAAAAAGTGATTTATATGTATGCGACCTTGCTAATATTTTTTACTGGAAATTTTTTTCATACACTATATGTCGACCTCGGTCGCAGTTGTTAAAATTTTATTTTCAGATCTGTGCGTCTCAGAATGTTTTTTTTTTTTGAACTTTTCCTTTTAGACGAATGCGATGATGGTCGCAGTATATGAAACTTACTTTTTTTTTACATACTGACGACATGGGGTCGCAGTTGTTTCAATATTTATGTAGTGTTCTGCGACCATGGTCGCACTGTATTTAACGTCATTTGTTTCATCATTCCTGGGTCGCAGTTGTTTATTTTTGCACTGTAGTCTTATGCGACCTTCGTCGCCGTGTCTACCCTGGTCGCATATGTTTATGTTTGTACTGTAGATAACTGCGACCTTGGTCGCAGTGTAGTCTTATACGACCTTGGTCGCAGTTGTCGACCATGGTCGCACTTGTTTGTGTTTGCATTGTAGATGACTGCAACCTTGGTCGCAGTGTCGACTCGGGTCGCAGTAGATTATGTTTGCACTGTAGATTACTGCGACCTTGGTCGCAGTGTCTACTCGGGTCGCAGTAGATTATGTTTGCACTGTAGATGACTGCGACCTTGCTCGCAGTTTATTAAAAATAATATGTTTTTTACTCCCTTCTTCATAGCCTTCTCACTGGCTCATTGCATTCACAACGCGGGAAATATTTGAAGGCCGCATTCCCACATCAACCAGATTGCTCATAATGCTTCTGCTAATCTTTGAACGATGAGTCTGGTGAGAGTAATGGTGATGTACCTTATTTGGGCTTGACAATTCATGTGAATGAGTATCAACAAATTTTGTGATAACACAATATCTTCTGTCAAAAAGAAAACGAAGACGGACATGCATCTCAGCAGGACAAGCTACTCTAGTGTCAATTCGACGATGCACTGTAAGCCCCTCTTGTCTTTTGTCACACAACTTCTTCACACCTTCCTTTTTGCAGCAAAATTTTCTGCAAATAATCTCATAAGGAGGCTTCCGTGACTTATCTGTACCTTTTCTTCTCACGCTAATACCTCTATTCCTTACAAAAGAATTGTAAAAATTGTATGCTTCCATATCCGACAGGAACTGTTTCCCTATAAACTTATCTGAGCTTCCAGACATTTCTCCATGTGCATTCATATCCTACAAAAAATAATTACACGAATTACATGAATATAAATATTTTTTAGATATCACACGTCTAAAATATAAGTTATATAACTGCGACCAAGGTCGCATAAGAGATGAAATCTACATTACTTCTTATTAAATACTCGACCAAAGTCGCAGTTATCCGTATGAGAAGAAATCTATATTACTCCTTACTAAAGACTGCGACCTAAGTCGCAGTTATCCGTATGAGAAGAAATCTATATTACTTCTTACTAAAGACTGTGACCTAAGTCGCAGTTATCCGTATGAGAAGAAATCTATATTACTTCTTACTGAAGACTGCGACCTAAGACGCAGTTATCCTTATGAGAAGAAATCTATATTACTTCTTACTAAAGACTGCGACCTAAGTCGCAGTTATCCATATGAGAAGAAATCTATATTACTTCTTACTAAAGACTGCGACCTAAGACGCATACCAAAAAAAAAAGATTTCACAGCCGGAGATTATTTTCAATTAAGATTGCGACCGAATATTAAAACGATCACATTTTTGAAACTTTAAAACATGTGTTATAGGTCGCAGTACCACATAGACTAAAGAGAAAAATTCAATATTTAAGAAATTGTTTTTAAAAAATTGAAACAACTAAAACCTGTTGATCGGCATGCAAAGATGTCAACCTTTCAAGATTTTCAATATTCTGAGAGAGAGTAGAACCAGATGCAATATCTTCCACATTTAGATCGCCAGTAGACTGCTCAGACGTCCACATTAAATATTTTGGAGAAAAAATTGATCTGAAAAGATTTTATATTTTTAGAAAAAAAGTTTATCGCAGGCTGAAAAGGAGAACCTAGATCTGACAAAGAGAGGTAAGGAAATATGGGGAAAAATAATTTATAAATCCTATAAAGAGCGACAAAAAAAAGTGGAAAAAATAATAATAAACAATAACCTAAGTCTGACAACGAGCGGTCCAAAAATTGCCTTTTGGGCAAATAATAATAAACAATAACGAAAGTTACGGAAAGAATAGTTTTTAATAAGGGGTATTTAGTAATTTAACTTCTTCCTATAAGCGAGCCGTAAGTTAGTGGGTTGATAAAATTTAGCCACGTCACCGCAGGCTGAGAGAGTTCTCTTAGCTGCAGGCTGATATACATTTTTCTCATATATATATATATATATATATATATATATATATATATATATATATATATATATATATATATATATATATATATATATATATATATATATATATATATATATATATATATATATATATATATATTTATATAAGTCTTCATGTGAGAAACTTTCTCACACGAAGACCGTGAGAAAACCATATAGAGACGATCATATAGATGATCCGAACCGTTCATCTTGATCTATATACTTTATTTATGCTACCAATAAAAAATCACGTGAGTTCAAGTCTTTTTACCCATGCAACAAGTGGTTAAAAAACATAAGTTATATTCGCCGTAGAATAAAGATGTCACTTGATGCATGGTAAAAAGACTTGGAATCGCGTGATTTTTTATTGGTAGTCTAATTAGAGTATGTAGATCAAGATGAACGGTTCGGATCATCCATAAAATCTCTCTTATATGGTTTTCTCACGAAGCTTATTTTGAGAAAGTTTCTCATTTGAAAATTTTCATATATATATATATATATATATTATATATATATATATATATATATATATTATATATATATATATATATAGTAGTCTTCGTGTGAGAAACTTTCTCACACGAAGACCGTGAGAAAACTATATAGGAGCTTTCATGTGGGTGATCCGAACCGTTCATCTTGATCTATATACTTTATTTAGACTATCAATTAAAAATCACGCGAGTCCAATCCTTTTTACTCATACAACAAGTGGTTACAAAACATACGTTACATTCATCATAGAATAAAGATGCCACTTGATGCATAGGTAAAAAAAGTTGGAATCGCGTGATTTTTTATTGGTACTCTAATTAGAGTATGTAAATCAAGATGAACGGTTCGGATCATCCATAAAAATCTCTCTTATATGGTTTTCTCACGAAGCTTATTATGAGAAAGTTTCTCATTTGAAAATTTTCATATATATATATGAGATAGACTTGTATCCTTTCAAAAAGATTTGATCCCGGATCCTTCCACTCAAATTCAACCCTCCAACATTCGAATACAAGATCCACTCCGTTGAAGTTGATCTAAACTATTTCAAGTATTTATAAACCAAAAATCAAGTGTTTTAAATGCTTTTTGCCCATCCATCAAGTAGGGAAAAACGGACGGCCTAAATAGTGAGTTGGTTAGTTTAACGGTGTAGAACATTTGAAATCTAACAAAAATTAGTTTATAGGGGTTTTTAAATGTTTAGATCATAATGAAATGGCCGGATCGAGAATTATGTGTGTATATATATATATATATATATATATATATAATATATATATATATATATATATATATATATATATGGATTGTTTTTTTCCCTTAAGAATTATGAAAATATATAAAGTAGGGATGAAAGTCCGATCCAAATCCGGGCTTCTGTTAATATTCATTCCATCCCTGCGGCCTCCTCCAACCAAGCATTTTTACTCCAAACTGACAGGATACGCGTCACACACACAATTAGCCAGCGAGCGAGCATGAGAGCAATGTGAGCCACATACACATATTATAAGATGATTAATACTGTGTTGACACGTGAATAAGATATCGAATTTTAAAGAGATAAAGCTTTAAATTTTTGAACTTTTTATAATATTATAAGAGGATCCATCTCGTTTGTCAACGTAAGATTGATCATATTCTAGTCTTATAATATGTGTGTGACTTAGCACACATAAACCACCGAACTTAACAACAAACACAAAGATAGCAATTAATTAATAATTTTCAACTTGTTTTTAGTTCACAAAGTAAATTGCTATCTAGCTACTTGCTAGCCACACTAGTTACCTGCTGAGTTGCTGCCCATTTGGTATTTGGCTTTTTTGAGTTTTTGACTGCCAACCACTGCTCCCTTCTTCTCCTTCCAGGAGCTAAAAGCACGCAAGCACAAGGAAGCTTGCCCCCGTCAATTAATATTGCAAGCGCGGGTCAACACATATTACATTTTATACTACCCACTTATATGTATAATATATTCCCGCGCGCCCACTCCCCACCCTCACCTCTGTATAAAAATGAAGCCGAGATATGAAAAAAATTCCATCTCTAACGAGAAATTTAGACATATTGATTCGCAAAAAAAGAAAAATATACAATGCAGAAGTCCACATCAAGTGAGAGCATCTCCGGCGAAATGGAGGCAGGCTCGAGCCAGCGCATGCCGCCACTCAGCCGCCCCCTCAGGAAGCGGGCCGGCAGCTCGGGCAGCCGAAAGAGCGCCCGCTTCAACATCCCCGCCGACTCTGCTGCTCCTGCGGCGTCATCGGCGGGGGACGACGACGAGACGTACGTCGAGATCACGCTCGACGTGCGCGGCGACTCGGTCGCCGTGCACAGCGTGAAGACGGCGGCCGGGGGCGAGTGTGAGGACCCGAGGTGACGCTGCTGGCGAGGACCTTGGAGAAGAAGTCATCGTTCGGGTCAGCGGTTATACGGAACGCCTCGTCGAAGATCCGGCAGGTTTCGCAGGAGCTGAAGCGGCTGACCTCGCTGTCGAGGCGGTCCGGGCGGATTGAACGGTCCAAGTCCGCCACGGCCCACGCGCTGAAAGGGCTCAAGTTCATCAGCAAGACTGAAGGCGTCAAAGGGTGGCCGGCCGTTGAGAAGATGTTCGATGAAGAGGCCAAAGATGGGCTGCTGCCTAAGCTACTGTTTGGAAAGTGCATTGGTAAGTAAATAAATACAACTCGATTTCATATGGTTTCAAGAAATGTGAGTAAAGTTTTTGAGTTGAATTAATGAATGTCGTTTGATTAATTTAGGTATGAAGGAATCCGAGTTTGCTGGTGAATTGTTTGATGCATTGGCTAGGAGGAGGAACATGACTGGGGATTCGATCACAAAGGAGGAGCTGAGGGAGTTTTGGGGTCAGATCTCGGACGAGAGCTTTGATTGCAGGCTTCAGACTTTTTTTGACATGTAACACACTATAGCCCCGTTTTGATTCAGAACAAATTAACTTGCTTCTGATACTCTCTCTCTCTCTCTCTCTCTCTCTCTCTCTCTCTCTCTCTCTCTCTCTCTCTCATCCCCCCACAAAAAACTAACCCGATCAAATCTTCGGGGGCGGAGGAGATCGCCACTGGCCTGCTCTCCTCCTCCCCATCCCTCTAGCATTTGTCCCCGCAAGATCCGAATTCAAGTTTTCTGTCTTTTTTTCCTTTTCTTTTTTTAATTTTCCTTTGGGGTTGCCGGATCTGGCCGTGACCTTCAGGTCCGGCCAGACCCAGCCAAGGGGCGACCAAATCTGGTCTTAGCATGGAGTTTTGGTTGGATCCGGCTAGATCCGGTTCCCCGGTGCTGTGGTCAGCAAGGAACTAGGTGAGGATGAGCGCGACAAGAGCGTGACTTTCAGATCCGGCCAGATTCGACATGATTGCGGCTCGAACGAGCACGAGCGGCGTGACTACGGTGAGGACAAGCGCAATGCCATAGTCGACTGTGTTGCGGTGGCCGGATCAGTTCGTGACTTTTAGATCCGGCCAGATCCAGCCAAGGAGAGCCGGATCCTGTCCTGGTACCATGGTTGGCGAGGAACTAGGCGGGGATGAGCGCGACAAGGGCGTGACTTTTAGAGCTAGCCAGATCCGGCGTAACCGCGGCGAGGACTAGGGCGAACGAGCGCGGACGGCGTGACTCGGGTGAGGACAAAGGCGCACGAGCGCAAATGGCGTGACTCCGGCGAGGATAATCACCGTGCCGGAGTCAACTGTACTAAGGCGGCTGGATCCGGCCGTGACTTCCAGATTCGGCCAAGGGGATATCGGATCCGCCCAGTTCTGGCCAGATCCGGCGAAGAGCCTGACCAATTTCGGCCGGATCCGGTCGCGGCTTTAGCGTGGATTTTGGCTGAATCCGGCCAGATTCGGGCTCCCGGTGCCAAGGTCGATGAGGACGTAGCCAACGAGGATGGTGGTTTCTGGTATGGCTGGATGGCGAGGTTGTTGATGTCGACGCCGACATATCTTCGCCATGGACAGATGCGAGGTGAAGACGAGGGAGGCGTCGTACAGGACAAAGCATATAGGGCCATCGGTGAGACTGCCGACCCACTCGCAGATCCAGCAGGTGGCGCACTGGGCTCGCACCGTAGCGGGTGAAGGTTCACCTGGGGGGGGGGGGTGAATAGGTGAGGGCTAATCTAATGGTCACTTAATGATGAATGATGCAAATAATGCGGAAGCTAAAAGCAATTATGACCAAATAAAACTTTTTACACTAAACACCAAGTTAACACAAGAGTGTTGCTGAATTCCCCGTGAAGGGCTCTGGACAAACTCCTCTAGATTTCCCTTGAATGGGTTGAGGTGCCGCGTTGGCTCTCTTGGTTGAATACAAGTGTTAGCAACAATCCCACGCAAGTATATAACAATATGAGCACAATATATCAAGCATGTAAATGTAAAGACAATAATTGAATGCAAGATATAAAGGGGATAGAGAGAGAGAGTGAGCAATCGCAAACACAAAGGGTTTGTTTCGAGGTTCGAGCACACTTGCTCTACATCCCCGCCTTCGACACACGAAGGATTTCCACTATTGCAAGATCCCAATGGATCTCTCCTCGGTGCCGCAACACCTACAAGCCCTCGGACTCTCTAGTCCCTTACACACCGCAAGCCCACCGGCTCGCCGAGGCCGCACCTCAATCAACAAGAGTTCGCACCCGAACCCTAAACAACCACGAGCACACTTGCCCGTCTCCTCAAAGAACAAATGAAGTCTTTGGTGATCACAACACTTTGATCACCTAAAAACAATCTCACTACAACACACCTATAGGATGAATAATCAATGGATAGCTCAAGTGTTGTGTGAGAAAAACAAGGATGAGAGTGGTGGAGGAAAACTCAAAGAATCACTTTAACACTCTTGATAAAATCTTCCCTTTAGATAGGAAATATTTGCACTCAAAATGTGGAGAAAACCCTTTTACAAGAATGGGAAAAACTGGCTCAAAGCTCTCCTAAAATTTTGGCTCAAAACAATGACCAACCCCCAAATTTATAGGCTACCAGAAAACTAGCCGTTGGGGTCTGTCAGAGCTGCCGGTCGACCGGGTCGGTCGACCGCCAACGGTCAGAAATCTGACCGTTGGAGCCACGGTCGACCGCCTGGGTCGACCGACCACTGGAGCTAAGAGTCTACTCTCTGTCAGTCGACCCGTGCGGTCGGCCGAACTTTTCAGAGAGCTCTGCTCTCTGGAGCGGTCGACCGGCACGGTCGGCCGTCCTCCAGTACACAAAGGCGTGCACGTTTGTGCACGTCGGTCGACCGGTCCGGTCGGCCGACTCCAGGATTAGTCGACTTATAAAGGCTATTAGTCGACTTATCCGAAGCCTGAAAACAGTTTTCTGGGATTAAAAAGTTTGTCTTTTTGGCTCAAATAAAATCCCATAAAATACATAAAAATCTACAAAAATAGTTTAACCAATATACTTTGATATACAACATACTTGCACAAAATCAAGGCATGTTATAAAAGATTGGACTATTTTTGTAATATGAAATATTTGGCTCATGATAAAACTGTATTTTCCAAAACATGTTTTCTAAACTTTGTTTTTCCAAAACATCTTCAAAATACAAAAACAAGATATTATAATTCATTTTAAGGCATAGTATGTATGGATATGATCCACTACACAATCAAGATGAAATATCTATGTTTTTGGCATTAAGCTCTAAACTTGATTTTGGATAAAAGATATGTATACATGAAAATACCAAAATCAACAAAACTCTTGAAATCTTCACTTGAATACATGTTTGGATTTGGTTAAAATTCTTTTCTAAAACAAACTAAATCAAGAGTGTGTGTGCATGGTATACTTGAGCAATCCACCAACTATCTATCATTTACATTTTATCTAAAACAAAACAAAATCTTATACCTAGACACAAGTCTTCATCTTCTTGAAGTCTTCACTTGAAGGCTTCTCATCTTCTTGACTTGGTCCAAGCTTGATCCAAAGCTCCTTGGATCACACCGTGCTAGCTCCAAATCTTGACATTTTATCTTTTGTTGAGCTATGCACCTACTAAGATCTTGATAATGAATCTGTCACTAATTAAACACAAGATCATTAGTAAACATAACTTCATGAGTTGATCATCATCAAAACTAGGGTGATAGGCCTTGGGCCAACAACGGGAGTTGTACGTGCTACAGCACGTGTCAGTTGAACATCGCCACCTGATGAAGAACATACTGGACGCCCTCATGGAGGCCTCCTCGTGAATCCTGCGATGGGCCTCGCCGAGGTTGCGACAGCCACAAACAATGGGGTGCAGAAGACTATGGGGTGTTCACAGAGCTCTCAAATCTGGGCAATGATCGGCGAGAGTGATTTGGAAAGGGGGGAACCGGGGTAGAGTGGTGGATTTGTGTCACAGCTGCGGTAGTGGGGACATGTCACGATTTGGTGGTGTGGGATCCGATTACATGATGACCAAATCAGAAATGCAGATACCTTATTGGCATTGATCGGCTAAGGGATGGCCGATTCGGAGTTGTAGATGCCGTAATTGGGTTGAGGGGAGATGCCACAACTTTGGTGGTGCGTTTCCAGTCATGCGTTGACGGATCTGAGCTACAGATGTATCGCCAGCGCTGGCAGGAGATCCGGATAAGGGTTGGATGAGTCTGAGCAGCAGACGTCGTAACTGCGGTTGAGGGGAGAAGTCACGACTTCGCTAAGGGCATTCCGAAAACTTTTTCTTCTTTTCTTTTTTCTTTTTTCTTTTCTCCTATGAAGGATCAAATTGTGTATGTGTGTTCCATGCAATTTTGTACCTTCTTTTTTAGGAATGTTCGTTAAGTTTTTATTAATGAAATGTTGAGGGGTTTTTTACCTCAATGTTTTGTCTCAAAAGAAAAACACACCATAGCCTATATCTTTAAAATAACATCTTTTCTTTCTTTGTTTTTTAATATCAAGTTTAGTAATTAAATTTCTACTAAATAAACAAACGCAGGGTGGACAAAAACGCGGATGGAAGAATTACCGAAGAAGAAGTCAAAGATGTAAGAGTCAATAATATCATATTTTTTTTTATATAGTTTTATGATTCCACAATCAATCAACTAACTAAATTATTATGTTAATGAATATTATGATCAGATCATCTCTCTGAGTGCATCTGCCAACAAATTGTCCAAGATCCAGGAGCATGCAGAGGAATATGCCAGGCTTATCATGGAAGAGCTAGACTCCAACAATCTCGGCTACATTGAGGTAATTAAACAAAAATTAACATCCCTAAAATTATACCAAAAAAAAAAGTTTGTGATTGAAACCGATTTCTCGTGCTTCTCAGATTTACACCTGGAGACGCTCCTACTGCAAGAGCCGAGCAGTCCGCACTAGGGGGCACAACGAACAGCAGGGAACTGAGCATGATGCTGAGCCAGATGCTGAAACCGAAGGAAGAGCGCAACCCATTGAGGAGATGGTACCAACAGGCGAAATATTTCTTCGAGGACTACTGGCAGAGGATTTGGGTCATGGCCCTGTGGCTGGGCATTTGCTCAGGTTTTTGCATGGAAATTTATTCAGTACAGAAATCGAGCAGTGTTTCATATCATGGGATACTGCGTTTGCACTGCGAAGGGCGCTGCTGAGACTCTCAAGTCTATGGCGATCATTTTGTTGCCTGTTTGTCGAAATACGATCACTTGGCTCAGGAACAAGACCAAGCTTGGTGGTGTTGTTCCCTTTGATGACAATATTAACTTTCATAAGGTATGATTTCACTAATTAATTATTTAACTTAAAACTAGAGTCAAATTTAACTTAGAAACTTCAGAAATCTTTAATAGCTCCAGTTTCATCACTAGTGACTTCAAATAACTTTGCTTGGCCAGTTGGCCTCAAAGAAAGTTCTGTTAAATATTTGACCTCACAAAAAGTCACTGATTCAATACTTGAGAAGCGTATAAGAGAAACTTCCTTTTCTTTGCCTTCGAAAGGCAGAATCATCACTCAATGAACATTTATAACGCGGTTGCTTGTTAGATCTCAACTTTCACGATCAAAGAATTGTGGGATGCTTTTTATTTTTTATACCTGAAAATTATAGATTTCTTCAAGATTGGAAAATGCCGAAATAAATGACAAATTTATGCATGTTATGCTCAATGACATATTTAAAACAAAATTGTTCCTGTACTTAAGCTGTCAGACTAGTTTTCAAACTCTCAACATGTGGCTATCTTTAGCCCAGCTTTAAACTTCCTGCATGAGATTTGCTATTAGCTACCATCAATAATTAATTCACTGATGAACACTTTTTTTCCCGAACAGGTGATCGCGATGGGCATCGCTATCGGTGTCGGCATGCACGCCGGCGCTCACTTGACCTGCGATTTCCCGCTCCTCCTCCACGCCAGCGATCAAGATTACGTCTCTATGAAGCCCTTCTTCGGCGAAACCAGACCCAACAACTACTGGTGGTTCGTCAAGGGCACCGAAGGCTGGACCGGGATCATGATGGTTTGGCTCATGACCGTTTGCGTTCGTACTGGCCGCCCCTTGGTTTCGTCGAGACCGGTTGAACCTCCCCAAACCATTGAAGAAGCTAACCGGATTCAACGCGTTTTGGTACTCCCACCACCTCTTCGTCATCGTCTACATCCTTCTCATCGTCACGGCATCTTCCTTTACTTATCGAAGGAATGGTACAAGAAAACGGTACATATCCAATAAAAAACACATTCAATTCTGCATAAAATGTATACATGTACGCAGACTAACATGTTTGGTTAAATATCAGACATGGATGTACGTAGCGGCTCCGGTGATCCTCTACGCGACCGAGAGATTGATCAGGGCCTTCCGATCGAGCAGCAGACCGGTCAAGATCCTCAATGTCGGATTGTATGCTGGCAATGTGTTGGGACTACGTGTATCTAGGCCTCAAGGTTCAAATACAGGAGTGGGCAGTACATTTTTGTCAATTGCGCTGCAGTCTCCCCTTTCGAATGGTAACTTGCTTCTAATCAAGTTCTTGATTCATACAGAGAGTCTATATATGTCTTAATTAATGCTTGATTTAGATGTTTTTAAGTTTTTTTTTTCTCCTCTTACTTTTTTCAATGATTTTGATTGTGAAAAATAGGCATCCCTTTTCCATCACTTCGGCACTCAGGACGACTACGTTAGTGTCCACATAAAGGCTCTTGGAGATTGGACCCGTGAGCTTCGAAGAGTTTTTTCTGAGTTTGTGTTGTCACTGACTTAAAACTAAAGCTGATATGATTGAATTCAAACGTAATCCAAAATGCTGATTATATTTTCTTTTTTCGTGATTGAGTTAGGTTTGTCAGCCGTCGGCAAATGGAACGGAAAATGATCGCGACGGAAACAGTGTCGGTTCAATGTAAGTTTATTGAAACATCTTTGCTGCTTCTCTCTGTTCATCATAAAATTAGGAGGGGATATTTCAAAAAAAAAATTCTTTTCCTCGCGTAATTTTCTTGTTCTTCACCAACTCCATCTCAAACGTATATGGTGGCTTTGACAAGAAAGTCGTTGGGTGGTAATGTTCATAGGATTTTGGAGGAGTTTACTGTTTATAGGTTCACTGTCAAAGATTTTGATTTATAGATCCGATCACGGTTCTGTTCGAACCAGCAAATTGAACCGGAATCGGGGAACCAAAATTGAAACCGGACAGGGTTGCTGCTGTCCCGATTTCAAACCAAAGCAGAACCAGGCCCTGGCTAGTTCGGTTCCGGTTTCAATTTTAAAACTGAAACCGTCGGTTCCGGTTCAAGAACCGGCGATTCCGGATTTTTTTTTTCCTCCCTTTGGCGGCCCGCTTCAGGGTCCAACTGTCCAAAATTGGACCGTTGGCCTCCATACAAGGAACGGACCCCGA